>VZTO01008156.1:4314-119075 GCA_013400615.1 Syrrhaptes paradoxus | reverse complement strand
GTCTTCTGGGACCTCCCCTGTTAGCTAGGACTGTTGATAAATGATGGAGAGTGGCTTGGCAAGCTCCCCTGCCAGCTCCCTCAGTACCCTCAGCTGGATCCCATCTGGCCCCATGGACTTGTGTGTGCCCAGGTGGCACAGCAGGTCATTAACTGCTTCCTCCTGGATTGTGGGAAGGTTATTCTGCTCTTTGTCCCTGCCTGCCAGCTTGGGAGTTGAATACCCTGAGGATAACTAGTCTGACTATTGAAGACTGAGCCTTGATGAAGTCCAGTGTAAATTAGGTTGTAGCTTTAAAGGGGGAACACCAGCAGCACCAAAAACATTTGCCCCTGAAACTAAATGAAAGGTTTCAGTCAGAGCAACTCTTCGAGAGTGAAGTTTTAAAAAATCTTTAAAAGCTCTACTGTTCCCAGAGAGTGACTTGGTGTGTTCACTGTGTCCCTGCTTGGACAGCTCCGTTTGCAGCTGCCACTTCATTTGGCTCTTCATTGCTTCTTGGTACTTTTCTCTCAAAATCTGAGATGGTGCCTTTTCCCTCAGAGATCATTTGCACTTGCATAGCTGGATGCAATATTTATCTTAATATGGTCTCACGTCATCTTTTAAAATATTTGTGCCTGTGATGGGGAATCAGGAGTGTTGCTCTTTGGTAATGAGAGTTCAGTTTGAAAGGGACCCGTGACAGAGACTTAGAATGATTCTGCCAAATAAGTTTGTCATAAGCTTAGGTGTTAATACAACGTAGTACAAGAAGAATGCAAATGACAAAGGTTGATGTAGTTTTGAATACAAATATTGGCCTGGGATTGCTCTGAGTACTGTATCTTGAGAGGTCAGCAAATGTTGCAAGGTGTGTTTTAAATTTTACTTCCCCTTTGTGTCAGTTTATTATTTAAAAAGAAAAACAAAAATGCACACACACAGCCTCTCTCCCCAACCCTCAATTGGTTATTTAAAATGATTTTGCATTGTGGAATTACACTTTTGTATGGTTATAGCTCCTTCCTGTATTTAGACTAAGTCTTTCTTTTATCTGTCTCTAGAATAAAAATAATTTGTGTAGGTATTTGTGTGTATTGCATTTCTTAGCTTGATCCAGCGAGTGTATTATTGCAAGAGTCTTGCTAAACATATAATATAGCTTCATTATTAGTCATTATAACCATTTTATAATCCCGTTCTATTGACTTTTGCACATAGGCAGTTGCAGATTCACCAGAGCACAGTGCTTAAGTGATCTACAGCATGCCTGCCCTTCCTCATCCTTCCATGGGTGCTCAGCAGTGGATTGTTCCCGAGGATGTGATGCAGTAGCTGCCATGCTGCACAGTGGCTGCTTCTAGCCCTGTTACTAGGGCATCTGCTTTAACCAGCAGTGTTAGCACGAATAACCCAGCCTTTCCACACAGCTCTTTGGACTGTCTTTTTACATCCTCTTGATATCTTTTATGAAATGTAGCTGTAAATGTCTTCTTGAGCTCCTTTTGTTCTGCAGTACCTGAGGGAAACTGTAAGCTGGTTGTAACTAGGAGGCTAGTAGAAGCCAGCTGTTTTTATTTGTCGTGTAATGGCTGAAGTATGCAGCTAGTCCTTTTTTTCCTTGTACAGTTTTCCCTTCTGTTATCCATTATGTTGACTTGTTACATATATTACAGCCGATATGATTAGGTCCTGCAATTATTTGTGCATCTATTAAACTTTCTGGTAAGACTTTTCCCTTTAGGTGCTTGAGATGCAGGTTCTTCCCCAGTGGAACCACAGGGCTTTCATGAAGATCAAGTCATGTCTTGAGTCTATAACTGTGTTCGGCACTTTGTTGCAGAGTCGGTACGCAGACAGAAGTGAGGAAAAAAACGTTGTTTGTCCTCGTACTAGTATGGTGTTGAAGTGTAAAAAAGCCAGTGTGATTCTGGTGAAGGAAACGTCAAATGTTTTTTTTCATTCTCTGAGGGCAGAGTTAAGCTGGTGCCTACAAGCCATATTATTGGTACTGTCTCACTTGGGATGCTTCTGCCTACAAATATTGTTATCTTATTGCATCTGTCTGGCACACATGTGCTTGCAGTGTGCTGAGTACTGGGGCATTGTTCTCATAGCCATGGACACTGTGAAGCTCCTCTAGTTCGTATTTTAAAACTTTCTGATTTTATTTTTTTTTAATGAAATAGCTTATTGGTTTTAAAATAAACAACTTTCTTTTGGTAAGGGAGTTTCTGAATACACTAAGAGAGTGAGTCTAATTAGAAAGCTTTTCTAAAGGAAGCTTAATTGTGACACTATGAGCTCTTCATTTGGGCAAGTAGTGATTGATATGTTCAAATGGAGGTCTCAGGAAAGAGAAGTAGTTTGGGTTGTTTGCAGGGCATTTTACAGTTTTCTGTTCAGTGTTAGGTATTCCTAATAGAAAACATTTTCAGTTTGAGAGAGGGAACATGTGGAGAGCATTAGCAGTTCAGCAAAACATGCAACCAATTCGGATTTAATTTAAAGGGAACAAAAGAGGTGCCTTGAGAATTTGTCGGAAGCACTGTGGTTTTGCCTCCTTTGCACTGATGGTAACAGGAGAGAGAGGTAAGTTGAAATTGCTTTATTGAATATCTTCTTAGCATAATTGGGACAGAAAAGATGGTGATTAATGGGTTTGATGGTGCTGCACAGGGATCCTGCATGTGTTATGGATTTGTAATCGTGATATGCCTCCTATGACTCTTGCTGCAACTTGGTAAAAGTCCTAGCTTAAATGAAGATAATAAACAACATGTTTATTAGATGTAAACTGATATCACACAAATTGAAAAAATGTGAAATAGAATGCCAGAGCTTGGGAGGATTTTTTTTTCTTAAGGGTTAGTATTTTTTTTTTTTTATAGAATAATTTGAGTTCTAGTTAAGACAGCGCATGCAGTACTGAAGCCTGCTTCCAGATGTGATTGGAGATATCTGGTTCAGCTCTCTTTCAGTTTGGGTGAAACATGAAATAGCTGCAAAGGCTATGATAAAAATACCTTTTTCATTTTTTTTTAGAATTATTTAACTTTTTTTTTCCTGAGAATGTGCAACACAGATGCTCTAAGTACAGTCCCCTAGTTCCTAGATCATACTGCTTTGTGAAAATCTAGCTGTATAAATAACTTGTGGTTTTCCTCTAAAAATGTACACCTCTTTAAACTGAAATGTTAGGCTTATGTTGTACTCCTCGTGCATGCTTTTAGTCGACCCCCTTTTGTGGCATGAACCATGGTACTTTCCCGTAACCTGTGATTTGCTTTCTGTGTTCTCACCAAGAAACTCTGGGCCAGTCCTATAGGATTTCAGGAAGTATCTGAGACAATGCAGGGAGATTTCCAAGATTTGTCTCTGCATATTTCATTTAAATTATAACCCTTAAAATAGGCTTTGTAGTACAAAGAACCAAGAAGCTGTAGAGCAGATCAAGCCTCCACTAGCAGTGGGTTGTTGCTTTAGAGCGGTGGATTCCTGCTTTAAAAGGTCTTGCTTCAGGTTTGAAAGGACAGTTGTGGACCATACTAGTGGGATGCTTTTCTTGTCTTGGGAAGCTTTATGTTAAAATGTGAAAACTTACCTACTTCGACTTGCACTGGGAAGTACTGCAGAAATCAAGTGAAATATCTTCAAATTGGATATCCTCTTTCTGATATTTTTTTTGACAACTTAGATTTCTGTAGTAATTTCCTTTTCCCCTTTTTGTAAAAATCTGCAAGGGAGAAGGAATCTACTTTAGACTCTTAAAACGTAGTGAGATTTAAAACAAATGTTGTTTCTAAACAGACAAACAGAAATCCTTAGTCAACTGCAGTGGTGCCTTAAAGGAAGACATCTCCTCATAAAGCCATAAAGGAAAATAAGTGGTGTGATACTTTGTTCCTAACAAAAGCCATCTAGATTTGTTTCAGATATATTTTTAAATGAGTTATAAAGTACCATATTACTGATATGTGGTTTTTGTTTTTTTTAGAGTGGATTTTTTTCTTATAGTGGATTTTTTTCAAGCAGTCTAACCATGTCTCTTTGAAGGTTAAAAAAACCAAACCAAAATACAGTAATGCATATTACCATCTACCTAGTACTTTGAAAGTATGGTACATCTGCTGATGAATAAAATGTCACAAAAAAGGATGACTAAGTTATTTAGAGAATTAACTTGAAATTAGTGGAGTATACTGCACCTCAGGGGCTGTCCTGGGCATCAGTCTCTTCCCACATCACAGCTCATGACTCTTGGGTCACTTGGCCTGGGACTTGTGTGGCTTGCTGAGGAGTGGCTGTAGCTGTCCTATGAAGGTGGGAGTCTACAGGAATCATAACTGCTGTATGTACTGCTGTATAGCTATGAACGTGACAAACTTGCTTTTACTTCATCTGAACAGTCCCCACATTTTTGAAGTATCCTAACTTTCATGAAATGTAGGGAACAGGCTGCCCAGAGAGGTTGTGGAGTCTCCTTCTCTGGAGACATTCAAAGCCCGCCTGGATGCGTTCCTGTGCGATCTGATCTAGGTGTTCCTGCTCCGGCAGGGGGATTGGACTAGATGATCTTTTGAGGTCCCTTCCAATCCCTAACATTCTGTGATTCTGTGATTCTGTGAGTTCATGTAGGTTCCTTAAAAGGAAAATAAAATAGCTAGTTTCTTACAACCTTTTACATTGATAGCTGCCATTTATTTTCATGTAGCTTCCCCTTTTATTTATTTACACTTCCCACTTTGTGTATAGATCTTTGTATTCACAGGCAAAGCAGTTCTCAGACTTTTGATCTGTGTTCAGACAGTTGAGCTAATTTTGGTGTAGGCTGCAGCACAGCATGTTCAAGCACTTAACTGTGTAAAAAGGTTAAGCTCGTATTAAATATTTTCAAATAAATTAGTGTTATGCTCAGAAGAGAACAGTGATTTTTTTCGTGCCTCCATCTAAACCTATTCTATATGGAAGATATAAACCAAAGAAATGAGTTGGGTTTAGAATACTTTTTTTTGAAACTGTGTACCACTCAGGCCTGTTTTAATACTTAACCTGAAAAATTAGTTAGAGGTGCAATAAAACAAAGCTAAGTGCTTGAACTATAGAAGAGAAATCCGGAGCAGCTATGTAAAAGCTGTGTTTGGAATAGGGAATGTTGCTGTCTCTTTGGGATGTCATTCTCAGTACTGCCACTGATTTAGCCTTGTTTGTAAGGAAGGCAGAGGGATGCTGATTCCACTCAAGGGGAATTAGGGTAAATACAGTTCCTACTTCCCTGAGATGTTCTAAGGTTTATGGACAAAATTGGTTTTGATACAGCAACGCTCTCTAAGCATGTATACTGAAGACTGTGTTAATATTAAATATGTTGGTTTTGTCTACTAGCTTTTGTGTTTAGAGATGTGGCACTATTTGTCTTGTTCAAGGGTAGATTTTGGCTCTGGATTTGCTGAAATTTAAGGAGCTTCATAATGGTTCTGGAAGTAGCTTCAATGCAAGTTGTAGTTCTCATTTCCCCAAAACCTTCGGTAGAGAAAGAACTGGATTAGTGATGCTTATTTTTCTATAGTGTACTTCTAGTGTAATAAAAGAACAGAAATTGTGTTAGTTCATAATGCAAGGAATTGTTCTACCATGGAAAGGAGGCTTCTCTCCTCTTCAGAATGCATCTATTGCATGCAATGATTTTGAATGGAAGCGTTGCAAAAGGGTAGAGTTTTAGCACAACTTTGTATAGTCAGTTTAGTACTAACAAGATACTAAACAAAACCCTTTTACATGTCTAGAGAATATCAGGGCTGATTTTTTTCCCCTAGTCAATTACTGAGGGAGTTGCTGTGCAATTAATAAGGAAACATTTCCTGACTGTATTCTCTCCTGTATGTTGGGTTTTTCTCATCCATTTTACATTCTGTGACTGCTCTCTGATGGACAGTTTTGATTAGTTACTTGACTATAGTGTACCACAGATAAATGCACACTCCAGTATGCCTTATGATGATTTATTTCATATTACCTTGAAAAGGAGAGTTGTGTGCATGTCATTGAAACACAGGGTTGGGAAATGTGTGTTTGAACATTATCGGTCTGGTTTGATCTGCTGATCTTTAAAAATGGTAAGCAAAATGTGCAAACTTGTAGTCGATGATGCCACTTGCTGACTTTTTATGAGCTCACTGCAAGGCCAAGTACGTGGATATCATCTTTTCAGACCAGAGTAATGTTGTTTCAGTCTTTATACATACTGAAAGAAGGGTTAGGTTTTGTTACCATCTCAAGATCTTAGGGTGGAAGGTTTTGTAATGTTGGTCTGATTTTTTTTTTCATCTGGTTTGTTAACTTTCTTTCACTATCTCATAATTTAACAGTCAAGAAATTGTTGCTCTCTGTTGTCAAATTTTCATTTTGGCATTCAAATAATGTGTACTGTTCTTTCTTTGCCTTCAGCTATCTTATTCCTCTCTCATTTATATCCTTTTCATCCTTTTCGTGTGCAGCTGCTTTTATTTCTTCAGAAATTAAGATGATTCAATTTGTAAATTGTGTGCCTCTCAATTTATTTCTTTCTTGAAAGAAGTACTGCAAAGTCCGAGAAGCTTTATTCAAGTAGATGGCATGGTGCCCTGATGTAACATATGTTGTCTTCTGTAAGACTTTTAGTGAGGTACCCACCAAATACACCCAGTGTCAAGAAGAAAATATTTACTATAATGCAAAATATTGCTATGGTGCCTTCAGAAATATTTAGATAAAATATTTATCTTGGGGTCAGAACGTGCCATGGTCAGATGTGGTCATCAGTGCTGGAGGATTCCTACGGCTCATTATCGTTATGGTTTTGTACTTCTACAAGCTTGATGAAGTTGAGTACACCATGGTGCCTCTGTTTGGAAGGGGGGAGAGATACAGGATTTTTTTGGGGCATTTCATTGGCAATATTGTAAGTATTATAAAATATGTAATGCAGAAAACTTCCTTTTTTCACAGCTTTAAATGTCTTCAAGTGTTATTGTAGTAATTAGCTGCCCTTTTCTGTTTGTGGTTTTTTTATGTACAGGATCAATATTTTAATAATGATAACATCTCTTTTAATTATCTTTTTTTTCCTGTTCAAGACTTAGTAAGGCACATAAAAATTTAGGCTTCTGAGATAAAGTTACAACCTCTTAATTTAAAACCCCAGCAGATGTTACTGTGGATGAGCAGCATGCTATTGTAAGTGGTAGGATATCATAAGCAGTGTGAATTCATGTTTAGCAGTTTGAGATGAGTCTGGTATGTATGAAGTGATGTATCAGGTTTCTTTTAACCTTTCAGACATTAAAAATTTATCTCTGGTCTTAGTGTTAAAACATGAAGAGGAGTGTGTTGGTAAACTGCTTTAAAAAAAAAAAAATGCAAACCTCTTTCTGTTGGTTTATTTCTCCCTGTGGCTGTTGACAAGGATCACAGTTGAAGGGCCAGTTATAACTTCAGAATGTCTAAAACTGGCATATCAAGTTAACTTGTTGAAGTGCTGAGGAGGAAAATATGAATGTTGGACGTGTTCCTTCTTCTATAATCCTAAATTTAGGTTCACCAGCCGTTCAAGAGCCTGTTCAGCATCAAATGCTGCTGGAGAGATTTGCTTACCATATGACTTTGTGTGAAACATGGACAGCTGAGAGGGTGGAAAGCTTCTTGGCAGATTGGGCATGGGAGGAGGGTGGGATTGATCTCATCTGTGCCCAAGGGCTGGGGTTTTCCTTGGCCCTTTGCAGCGTGTCGGGGCTGGAGGTGGTGTTCCAGGCAGGGGGGAAGATGGTGATGATGCCAGCAAGATGGCAGCCTGCTGTTGTTGCTTTTCTGCCCTTTGTTTCTTAGAGGAGCATGTGTGAGTGGTTCCCTGTAACTGCGTCAGAAACACATCAGGAGGCTTTCTTACTTGTGGTGTTTTTTCCCCCCCCCTCCCCCCCGGAATGCTTGGTGTTGCAGTGAGGAAAAACTTGCTAGAGAAAATGTAGGTGTATTTGCATGAAAGATCAAGCGTCATATGTAACAGCATCCTGAAAAACCTTGGTTAAACCCTCATAAAGGAATTCTGCTTCATGTTATTCACTTCAGTGTTTATTAATTCCTGAAAAAATGTACTAAAAGATTGGGTGAGGAAATAAAATCCTCCTTATATCTTTGACATAATAGGCAGGTCAAGGGTGATATACCTGTGAAAAGGGAGCCCTAGGGATGCTCTCTAAAGCCTCGCTGTGCTTTTGTCCAAAGGCTAGTACAAGTGATGGGTACACAAGCACCCATGGTTACCCTGGATAACACACTGTGGGGCACTCTCATAGCAGTGACCGGGTCTCCTGGCTTTTCACTCTGAAGTGAGTGGTCTGAACATTACTGTCACCGTGGTCTTGCTGTTCTGTATTGTGTATCTGTACTTCAGGTGTTGTGTGTGGTTTTCTGTTCTGTATGTTGCATGTTCCGGGCTTCTAAGTCAACATTTAGTCATTTAAATATCTTTACTAGGAACTCAGGGCGAGTTTTCCTAACCTAACAGCTGTAAGGTTAAAACTTTTTGTTTTAAAGACAGTAAAACACATGTAATTTGGTACCAACTCAAGGACCTAGAGGAATGTCTGTGAGCTAGTAGTACCTGTTTGACTTGCTGCCCGTTTCATCAAGGTGCTGGGTACCATTTCCAGGTGGCCTCTGGAGATTCTTGTTGAGGAGGCAGGAAGTGTGAGCAATCCAAACACAGAATTGCCCAAACAGTTCCTAAATTTCTCTCTGGGAAAAACAAAGCAAAACACCAAACAAAAAAGAACATGCTAAACAGAACAAGGATTTTTCTAATTGCTTCTGTTCTGTGAAGATTGAGAGCCTTTATTCTTACTCTTAAAAAAAACCCAACAACCAAAACCATGCCAAAACAAAAAACAACCCCTCAAAAAACTAAACCAAACAACAAGAAAACAACATGGAAGTAGTTCCTTCCTCTTCTGTGCTTTCTTCTTTGTTGCAGGAAAGGAGTAGGAGCCTTATAAGCTTAATTCAGCAGACAGGGAGCTTCAAGGCACTGGGCATAGTTCTTTTTCCTATTGCTTTAGTTAGTCTTAACCATGGTGCATGCAGGAACACAACTTTGTTTCTGGGTGAGGCGTTACTGCTGTATCACTGCTACGAGTCCTCTTCTCATCAGCTTCCCAGTCACACCAGGCATGCATCTTGGTGGCTGTGTTAGCCACTGGGTGGCTAACCTCTGTCAGCGGTGAGTGGGGTCTGTCTGGAGGGCACTTCAGAGCATCTCGGTTATGTTCCTGCCCTGGATTGCTCTTGTTCTGTTGACCATAAAGGGAACAGATTAGGGAGAGGAGCTGCCTGGCTGAGAGGTACGTGTACTCTGTTATCCCTTTTTGGTTTCTGTCTTCAGAGTCCTGATAGTCATTCTTGGATAACAGCAGCTTTTGGTGAAATCTCTTTGCCAAGCTCTGAAAAGAGTTGCACTGGTTTATTTTTTTCTTAGTTTCTCTCAGGATCTAATATGTAATTTGTATATGTAAATTTACTTACTATAGTAATTCCTGTAAAGTAATGCTGGAAGGAAGTTTGGTAAGAGCAAGTAAGATTTGGGGATTCAGTCTAGGAGTTACCTTGATTGGCTCTAAGGCCCATTGTATGGGCAGAAGCAAATGGAGACAGTGTCTGCTCTGTGGTTGTGCCCAAGCACTTTACTAGGACTGAGGCAGAAATTCTGGATGTTGGAGCACAAGACTCTTTCTGGGCAAATCTTCATCTCCTATAAGACAGTTTAGGGTGAGAGTTGGTCCATTCTACCCTTATGGACCACTGGTCTTACACCCAAATGAGGTGGTGTTTTTTGATAATTTCTACCAGCCTGTCTCCTGGAGATCAGATTTGCAGGAGCATCCTTTCCCAGGAGAAGGGAAAAGTTGCAGTTTTACTCTGGTTCCCATCATGGTGTTTCTGTTGAGACCCCCCTGTCAGAGGAAGTGAGCTGCATTCCATATTGCAGAACCTGCTGTGTTACGTATCAAACAGTGAACGCTGAAGAGAGAGATTTATTTTCTCTTTGTGTCTCTCCCATTGCTGCTGTTACTTCTTCATATTGCCTGATGTTCTTCTGAGCCTGATGCCAGTAGTTTTCAGAGGTGAGGGCTGCCAGTGGCCACCTGTTGAGTGATGGGTGGGTGGCTGGTGGTCAGACAGCCCAGGCACCACGCACGTGGGCTCTCCCCTGTCCTTTGAGGGTCGGGTCAGCTGTACTTCGGCATCAAGCTCCAAGCTGGAAGGATCTTTTCTGTGTTTCCTGTGTTGAGTAACAAGGAAAAGGAGGAGAGAGTCATTTCATGGGCTGTAGCTGTAGCTGCCCTTTCCCCACCGGGAAAACAAGGGATCTATTTTCAGGGTGGCTGCACATCCTGGGCATTTAGATGTGTTACCTTATCGGAGGCAGCTGTGGTGCATGTCAGCATTCACCCCTTTCACACTGGCTTCTTGGTAGATAATGAAATAGTGACTTTCGCCTATCAATTCTGCCTTCATTGTGCGATACCACAGCCAGCGTTACAGCAACCTGACTATTTGCCAGTGACCTTGTGATATCTCTTGAAGTTTTGTACTACTGTTCTTTGCAAGCTTGTGCATACACGACAACATTGGTTGTCACTTTTCTCTCTTTCATACCTTGTTGATAGGAGTATAGAGTGTATCACAGCCTTAACAGTTCTTATCAGGGTAGCTTGTTTTCTCTAGGAAGGAAAACAGTAGCACAGTTTGGATGAAGAGCCCAGTTTCCAATCCACCCACCCTTTCTTTTTAATTAATTCCTTGGGGTTAAGTAGCATCAAAATTATGCAGGGAAACTCCTATATCTACTTTTGTCAGCATCTAATTTCTGAATAAAAGTAGCTGTTGCAGATGGAGTATTTGCTCACAGATCTGTTTGCACCATTTTGGAGCACCATATCTGGTTTGGGCTTTGAGTATTTTGATGTTACAAGGAAGTGCCTGACTTTTTCCCTGTGAATCTGAGTTTCCCAAGCCCCTACCTCTTGGCTGATAAAGCATGCAGCTTGCTTGTGGCTTTCAGGGGTTTAAATTGGACTGAAAAACAGCAGTGCTGGAGAACAAGGCAATGCTCATGTTCTTTCATTGACTCCTCGAATGTCCTGCAAGTGACTGGTTCAGTTCTTCATTTCTGATGTAATTAGGAATATGTTTCTCAGGCTCACTTTCTTGACACTCTTGGTCAAATATAAGAAAATTAAGTTTCTTGGAAAAATGGGTTCTCCTGAGGATGGGTGTCTCTTTTCTGTTTTGATTCCGAAGAATTCCATTAAGGACTTGTTAGTGGATAGCCCAGTTTTCTTAGTCTTGTGTTTATTGTCCTGTGTTCCCTTGAGTTAGGTGACTGCCTGGTATTTTGCTCTAAACTGCACAGGTAGGAAGGCTGTGGTGTGCTGCTTATGTTTGCAGAGAATGAACAAACACCTCTGGGCAACTGCAAAATTAGTGTTGGTTATTTAGATGCTTGATGCTCTGCTTCCAGCTCTAGCAGCTTCTGGCCTGGATTTTTTTTGGTGATTTTTTTTTTTTTTTAATTGCCACCTTTCTTTAAGTATACTTCTCTCTGTTTATCTGTTGCAGTGTTCCATTTAGCACAGTGTGAGTAGTGTGGAGGGAGTCCATGGGTAGGATCTGTGGAAGCATTCCTGGTAACAAGCAAGATAAAAGCATTTAAACTTATTTTGTTTTCTAAAAAGAAAGTAAATGAAGATGTTTCCTAATCCCTAGCAACCAAGTAGGAGGAATAATAATCTACCCAACACTTGCAGTATGGGTTTGCAGATTTGGAAAACTAAACAGGTAATAATTTAGTTGGAAATAACTCTGAGCATCCGCAGGAAGCAGCTGTTTCTAGGGAAGGTGTATGTACATTGTCTTGCTATTGTGCTTTAATGAAATACAGATTTGCAAGCACATATGGCCAACAGGTATAGTACAAGTAACTGCAGAGCTAATTTATGTTATCTTACGTGATCAAAAGAAACTATGAAGGTGATTGCTTTATTTTGTGGAAGATTATTTTCCAGAAATATTTATGTTATTCCCAGTGGAGAACTTCTGAAAGATTTTAATCTTCCCTCTTAGAAAAAGTGGATAAGCATGAAGTGAATCACGAAGGGGCTATAGAACAAAAGTCTTGCTGGATCAGATCAAAGGTCCATCTCGGTCAGTTCCCCGATCCCCCCACTTCTTTCTTCAACAGCTGCTAACAGTTGATGGATTGAAGAATATAAGAAAAGTGCAAACATTCCACTACAGTGCTTTTGAGCCTCTGGCATTTTGTGCTGTGGGGACTTTGAGGCGGTGTCTTTACAGTTGGTCACCCTCTGTGGATTCTCCTGCCTGAAACCTGCTCAGCTGCTCTTCAGACACCCTTCAGACTTTCAGCATTTAAAAAATATCACAGGTATGAGTTCCAGCTGTTCAACTCCACTCCAAGTGAGGGACCGGCTCTTTTTGGTTATTTTGGACTTGAAACTTTAATTTGATACCCTGTAGTTATATTGGAAAAGGAATTCCCAATTTACCTTCAGCCTTCTAAAGGTCAATAGCTGTTTCTGTCTGTTGTCCTCCTTCCCTCTCCCTGGATCTTCTCTTTACAGGGTGGAAATCCCAGTAAAGGATGGGAAATCCCTTTAAAGGATTTAGGAATGATGTTGGTGGCCCTTCTTCCACTGGAAGCTGGACTGTCTTCGCTGTATGATGCTTCCTTAAAACACTTCAATGCTTATTTGTCGTTAATCAGCTTTGTCACAGTTTTCTCTTCCAGTTCTGTTGTGTATGACATTTGAGACTAGGGAATCTCAAATGTAACCGCTGTTGAAAATGCAGGTACACAAATTCTTTAAATAGTGTTGCAATGATGCTTTCTGCTTTGTTTTGTATTCCTTTTAAAAGATTTCCCATGATCATTTAGCTCTGGAGCAGTTCAAAAACAAAGTTGCTACAGAACTGGTGTTACCGGAGTACCTTCTGAGTGATAAAATTCTATTCAAGTCCATAATTATATGGAAAGTTTGGACTTATTTTTTTTTAATGTGTAACACTTCACTGAATTTCATCTGTCATTTTTATCATTCAGTCAGTATTGGATGCTCCTTTGGCAGTTCTTCACAGCTGAAACTCCTCCTACCTGCTTTGAGTAGCTGAGAATTAACAAACTTCACTCCTTTTCCGCATACTGTTTTTGTTCACTTTCTTTATGATTGTGGTGATCAGCACATACCCGTGCATCAGTTCAGTTAGCCAGACTCTGAATTAAAATTTTGTAAGTATAAATGGGATATAATTTTAGCTCTGGAGTTTCTGAGGGGTTAATGAAGGTCTGAGTTTGCCCTAATACATCTATTCTGATATGAAAACAAAAGTGTAACCTGATGCACATTCAGGTGTATTGAAGGAGCCAGAACTAACCCTTATGTTCATTGTTTCAGGGTGGCCTTGTCTTAACTTGAATGTGATTAATCACCACACATCTGTTTTCCATTCTAATCAAAATGTAACTAATACCTCTTTCTGCTTGTTCATCATCACTGGTTTTTCATGGATCTGTAACAGACTCAGGAAAAAGTTCAGTATATTTGGCTGAAATTTGAGATAATTTCTCTCCTTCTCAGTAAAATTACTTGAACATGACCAGTAAATTTTAATTAATGTTATTTAGTAAGAATAATGACTGCAATTTGACAGAAAACAGGTCTTTGCCATATGTGCTCATTAACATTTCAGAAATAACACCACTCCTTTGTTACTACCCTTCTGCCTCCTCTTGTTGAACTGCTGCAGATACAGCACTTGTGGGGAGGATTTTCTCTTTTTCCTCATGGTGGTAAATCCATATGGCCTAAATGCAAGAATTTTCTGCAGACATTTGCTGAAGAGGTTTTGGTGTTTGGGGAGGTCTGGCATTTCAGTGAGATTTTTGATGACTTTTAGGGTTTTAAGAAGGGTCAGGATGGTGTCCCAGCCACTGGTGTTGTGCCTTGTGCATGCACAAGGAGGAAATACAGCATGGTCATGAGGATGTCTCTTCTGGGCTGTGCTTTCCACTGAATCGCTGGGGTCCTGGGATGGACCGCAGCCGGGGTCCTGGGATGGACTGCAGCCTGTGTCCTGGCACAGAAGGGAGTTGGACTTTAAGCCCAGTTGGCTTGAGTTGTTCGATGTGCAGAGCTGCCACCCCCCCCGCAGCCGTGTCACTGGCAAGGTTGTGGAGAAGAAAAGCTGTGGCCTAAGAAACAGGTGGTAACAGCATTTCTGCTGCTAGAGAAAGCTTGTCTTGAGCTTGCACCTGTAGCTAGCTCATCCAACGGTTTTAGGCAGTGGGTTAACTCAGAATGGGACCACTCTAATGGCGGTACATGATGCTTGCCACTGGTGTGTATGGAGGGGCTGGCTCCATCCCTGTACCTCTCTCCTCTTCTGGCTTTTGCTTTTGGCTAGAATTAGCTTTGCTTGTCACGTTCTGAAATACATGACCTATTTGTTCCCCTCAGATGGCATAGATGTCATGAATATCTAATTTCTGGATTTTTATGGGGACTTAAAATAATGGAACCACAGAATGTCTTCGGTTGGCAGGGACCTTTAAAGATCATCTAGTTCAACCCTTCTATGTGGGTGGGGACACCTTTCATTAGAGCAAGATGCTCAAAGCCCCATCCAACGTGACTGTGAATGCTTCCAGTGATGAGGCACTGGAAATGATGACTTGATATGTCAAGAGCTTGATCATGCTACCTGGAGAGTTTTTGTGTGGAGTTTAGAGGCATTTGTGATTAGGCAAGACCCCGGTTACACGAGGGTTGCTGTTGGGATTAAGCAAGAGGTCAGAGACTTCTGGAGATGCCAAAACCTTTTGATTAGACCCTGAAGGTGATAAACTTGGTCCACATGAAGAGTCTGTATATAATGGAAGAGCTGCAAACAGAAGGCACGTCTTTTCTACTGTCCTCTGAGGAGTTCTGCGTTGCATAAATATCTTGCTTACAGGCCTGCATCCCAACTCTGGGCAGTGTTGCCACCAGTGCAATGCTTGGTTATCCTGGATCTTGCTGGTTTAAGCTGCAAAATTAATGAACTGTTCGTAGGGAGTCCTGAAATGAGAAGTACAGAACCACAGAAATTATACTCTCCTTTTTTCAGAAAGGAGAAAGCTTTTTAAAGAAAAGGTATACTAGTGCTAAATTTTATACACTCTTCAGTTTTAGCCACAAAAGATGAGCTTCCTGTTTTAAAAAAGAATTACAGTATTTTTCAGGTAGATGTTAAACTTCTGAGGATTAAGAAAAGCAATCTTCATCACCTGTGCAAGATGGGAGTATGTCATCCAAAGCAGAGAATTTTTTTCTTGTCCTGCTTTATCTGACACATTTAAAATCTCCTGATCTCTTTGTCCTCATGTTATTTATACTCTCTGAACAGATTTATTTTTTTTTTGCCAAGTTTCCAGCCTGAAACAGTTTTGTTAATTTCTGTTGAAGCTCTCGGTATTTAGCTTGTCTGAAAATCAATCCTTTGATTTGTCAAATATTCATCTTTTTAAGCCTAGCTTTTTCTTCCTTTCTGCTTTGCAGTTTTCTAGAGCTACATACTTCAGTCACTGGTACTTGTTCACCAGGAGGCAATGTGCTGATAATTTAAAATTTATTACTTAGTTGCTTGGTAATAGGGAGTTTCCATTTGAAATCGGTTGAAAATCCTAAAGCAGAACAGTCTTGTTTTCATGTGTAAATCTGTCCCACAATGGCACAGAAAAGTATGAGGCTGTTGAGGGCAATTACTGGTGAGTGGGGAGGGCAGCTGATATACCCTTTATGCAGAAGAGTTCAGTTTACCATGGAGACTCACAAAAAGTCTCTGCAAGTCTGCTGTGAATATCAGACCTATAAAGCTACTTGGGAGTTAATAGCTTTGCTTTCCACAAGAGGGAAAAAAAAAGAGAACAAACAAACCCACCTCCTCTACAGCTTTAGTTTTTATGCACAAGAGTGTTTATGGGTGTTAATTTGAAAACTCGTGCATGCTTTCAAAACTGTGTGCTGTAAAGGATATGCTTTGGGAAATCGGTGATATTTTGCACTGTTCTGTATTAAAGTTAGTTTACTACATCACATGTAGTAAAAATAACTTTAGGGAGGTATTTATTTTCTGATAGTCTCCATGCAGGGATTTAAGACTGGAAAAGGTTTCCTGTGAGAGTAGTCCTTTGCTATCCTGCATTACATAATCTCCTCTAAAAAACTGCTGTCTAATATACATGAACCACCAATATACTTTTTTTTTTTATTTCAGTCACATTTGTGAATTGCAAAGTTCACCCTGCAGATCTTGGATAAAATTGAATTTCTGCTGGCCACGCAGCCTGAAATTTCATTACTGCTGACCTCACTTGGCATCCCAAGTTTGGGAACAGCTGTGTGTGCTGAATCAGATCTTCAGCCTGTGCAAACTAATTCTCCTGTAAGTCAGCTGAGAAGCTGGTACAGCCTGTATGTCATGTGTGTCACGTATAGATGCAAAACACTTTATGCTGAGCTTGTTGCTCTGTAGGTTCTGGGTTCAAAGTAGCAAGGAGCTTCCAAGGTGGAATCTCAGGGTGGAATGAAATCAATATAAACATGCTTGGGTTAGAGATCAGCAGTCGAAGAGTAATTAGGGTCTTATGGTCAGATTTCAGATTGTTCATCAGCAGTTCCCCTTAAGGGATTCTGCAGAGCTTGTTTTGTGCTGAGTATATTCTCATTACATTGATTTTAAACGGCAGAGCATTGCATGTGGTATATGTTAATTGAACATTGACAACTTAAAAAACAGACAAACTTCCAGAGTGGTGGGAGCCAAACCTTGAATTTCTAAATCTGGGCAATTTATCTTGCTGTGATAGGGATTGCTGCTGGTTGCTGCGTTGCATGTCCTGCAGGTTTCCAAAGGAGCAGCTGTGAAGGCAGTTAAATTCTGTGAAGACTTTCACTGGTATTACAGTATGATATTTGGCACTGCCAGTGAAATATGAGGATATAGAAATACTCTCAAGGCTACTAAGCTAACTCAAGGCAAGAAAAAAATCCCCTGACCAACCCTTCTCCCACTGCTCCTAACCTAACCCCTAAGGGAATGCCTGCTTCTGAGGTTGAAGAATGTGTAAGTGGGCGTACACTAGAGTGGTCTTGGCCACCGTCATATCCAAGATGAATACTTGGATTTCCTCATTGCATTATGAAAAAATGATGGTGTCACTGGGGGTAGATGTGACAGAGCTACTTGAGAAGTCCTCAGTGCTGTTGTAAACAGATACCTGGGTTGAAATGAAGCCAAGTTAATTCAATACAAGCTCACTTCTAGAGGATAGGTCAGTTGAGTAGAGGTAAAATACTGCCGTAACAGACAGACAACTGCTTGGGAAAGAGATTGAAATAGAGTAAGGTAATTAGGGCAGGAGACAAACGTATTGCGTGACACTACATACGTGACTAGGGCTAGAATCAACAGTTACCTTCCTGGAGGTCTTTGGCTGTAAACCAAACGGAAGGAATATAAAAGTGGAAACAAAGCAATATTTTTATTGTAATTTCTTTTATATATTTACATGCAAGGTACTTTCCAGATACTTGAAAAGGATAATCCCTGCTTCAAAGCACTAATTTTTTTTGGCTACAGAAAGGTAGACAGAGGTTAGGGGAAGGGGAACTAAATAAGGAAAGTGTATGTATTTTAAATGCCTAATTACACATCCAGAAAGTATTTGAAACAGTCAAGGTTAAGAGTTAAAACCTCAAAAGTTAGGAAACACTGGAGTTATGGTAGACTTCAAAGCTTTTAATATGGTGCAGTACAAAGCTTTTGTATATGTATCTCTCTTCTTGGTCATGCACACTGTAGAAGACAGACTGAATGGGGGTGCCTGCTTATGGAGTTTAGCTCCCACTGTTTCAGGCTCCTGTGTGCATTAGATGCTGGGTGAGAGGACCTGCGAAACACAGACCATGGGTCACAGCACACTTCTCACCATCCTGCAGATAGTAGCAAAGTATTGAAAGATGTAATCACAACCTTGGAGTGATGGCAGGCAGTGCAATTACCAGAGGTGGTGTTGTATATTCCTTAATTAAATATGGCATAGAAGTGTTAGAGGAGTTTTGTGTTCAGCTTGCAGAGCTTTGTGAGAAGGACTTGGGGCAAATTCTGCTGTGTGGGACCCAAGGCTGGGTGTAGTGCTTTTGGGAGTCTTAGGTGAATTTGTGTCATGGACTTCTTGGTGCTGCTGGTGCTGCCCGAATGGATGGCAGGGGAGGATTGGGATCCTCTGCAAGAACTCGTATTTTTCCAGTTGTTTTCTTGTTATTTGCTGACATCAAAAGTATGTTGACATCTACAAACTCAGGTTTAACTTCAGGTGCTGGAGGGAATTTGGTTTAGAAATCAGAAGTTTTATTGGTAGCTAGATATTTCTGGGTGCTGGTAGGGGAGAAAAGGGACAAAGCAGTGTTTCTCTGTTCTGCAGAATGAACCATTTTTTCACTTATCTTTCCCTGATTCCTTCTTTGACTCCCAGGAGGGAGAAAAGAGGGGAGAGACAGCAGACCAGATGGCTAAGGTTTGGTTAAAAAAAATAAACAGTGCAGAGCAGGTTGTTACAATAACAAGTGTTGGGTGACAGTAACAAGAGGCAAAGCTACCAGACTGACTTTCAGCTAACTTACTGGTGTTCTTCTCGGCCAGAAATGTCACTCAGAGGGTGCTAAGGATGACTGGTAAAACAGCTGCTTCTTCAATCAGTATGTAGGTCTAGGGAGGAGATTCTTATTAATTAATGATTAAACAAATATAATTTTAACTCTTATACTTCTGTTAGTGAAATTAAGTTGGTTGGTCCAGTGCACCACTGAACTCTTCCCCCCCCCCCTTATTTTTAGGGCAGTAGTTACTCAGTGAGATGATTTACATCTTTTTGTAGAAAGGTTATGCAAGAAAAACTTTAGCAATAGCACACATGTTCAAGTTGTTTTTCTGAGTCAACTCTGAATACCATATTCAGCTGTTTGAATATCTTTCCAAAAGGAGGTTATTGCCAAGGACTTCTTGTGGAGATACACCATGCGTGGCTGCCAGTACCTCCAGCGGGCAACTTATTGCAGGAGAAGTGCCACATTAAAACATAAGTACTTCAGTTGCCAGGCATTGGATTTTGGACTGTAGCGTTCAGATTTGCAGCTCTGTGTGGCCGTCATATATATGTTGTGTGCTATCTCAGAAGTCCATTGCATTTAGCTTAACCTCATTTACTACTTTTCCTCCTCCTTTCCCCATCACTTCCCCACTGTTCTAATCGCAATCTAGAAAGGTGTACAAGTCTCTTTCTTCTCTGTATGATACAGAAAAGTGACAGTCAAGTTATTGTACAGTTTAATTTATTTTTTTCTGCTGTATAACAAACCAGCCAGGAGTGGAGATATAATGTGTTTAAAGTAGAATCTGCTTGTTTCTTCATGCCCTTTTCTAGAGATTGTTAAAACATTGGGAAGGCGAGAGTCTTTATTGTTACTTGAAATAAAATTAGTGAAATTTTGTGAGTTATTCTGAAGTTAAATGTAAATAGGTGATAGTGCGAAGGATTTTGCGATCTAAATTTGACCTAGTTATATTACTTTTTTTTTGATGTGATGACTATATGTATTCAGGTATTTGTACCTTACTGATGGTTTAGGTATCTGATTTTTCAGAAAAAAAAAATCTGTTCAGCTTTTGCCCCTTTTTAGGAAATACAGTAGTATGTACATTCATTTCCTCTTTACTTCTACTTCAGTTTAGATACCTTATGGAGCCTTTGCAAGAACTGGTTTCTGTAAAAGTCTTAAATAAGAGGCTGGGAGAAAGCATTATGAGGCCCATTTACTTGTCCAAAGCTTAATTTTCACCATCAAAGCCAACCTGTAACAGCTGTCCTGCTGTTCCTGCATTCTGCAGATCCCTTCAGGCTGGCTCCTCGCTTCAGCCGTAGGTTGTGTTGCTGTGGCAAAAGCTCTGGAAGAGCAGACGTCCTCCAGGAGCTTGGGTGAATAAGGATTTTAAACAACTGGGCTGGAGCTTTGAAACATTACTGTGACCAGACTGGCAATCTGCCTGAGGTTGCTGGGTGGTAGTTAGAGTGTGCGGCATGTAGTGTGTGAGCTGCTCTGTGCTGAGCTACCACTTACTCATCTTTGAACGAGTACATACCTCAGAAGTGGAGTGTGTTGCATCACGTTAAGTGTCTCCTTGGACCACCTTGGCAGTGTGGGGACACATACAGTGAGTCTGGCTGGCACACAAGTTTCTGCTGTTGCCTCCAAGTAGCTTTCTTTCCTTGCCCATGTTATTTCTGTCTTAACAACTTAAAGAATAACAAATAAAAACCAAACCCCATAGGACAGGGGATCCCCAAGCTCTATTTATAAAGGTTGCTTACTCAACTTGACATTGCACTGAGGCAACTGCATAGCGAAGCTGTTATGCTATATACACTTTATTTACAGTATTCTAATTTAAGCCCCGTTGGCTTTAGAATACAGTGGTTTTGTTGGATCATGTTTTGGGAATTGGATAGAGAATACAAAGTCATCCACCTACAGGAAGAGTTGTGACATTTAAAAAATGATCACCTGTTCCTGTGGGTCTGTGTATGCCCATAGCATACACAGTGGCGTGTGCATCCACGTTCAGCAGGGCGAAGTTGTTCAGTGTGTGAAGTGGTGTACTCCTGCTTACAGAAGGGGGCAACAGTGAAAGAAGTCAATGAGTGAAGACACCAATTAGATCTCAGTATTTGAAAGAGAAATGGTCCTCACCTCCTTTTTCTTTGTCATTCTCTAGAAGCTGGGGGCACTTGGGTTTTTCTTTTGAGCTGAGCAACCAAAGACAAGGTTGGCTCCTTGGGAGATTCTTCTGGAACAAATAGTAAGGCAATGGCATTGCTGTTTGTTTTCACTGGTTTTGGGGGGTTATTTTCTTCTTCTTTTTTTCTTTAAGTTAGTGTGTCTAAACTTCAAAAGCATTTTTTACTTTAAGAGAGCCTCAAAGCCTTTGAGGCTTTGAGCAACCTGGTCTAGTGGAGGGTGTCCCTGCCCATGGCAGGGGGGGTTTGGAACTTGATGATCTTTAAGGTCCCTTCCAACCCAAACCATTCTATGATTCTATGATAGCTAAAAGTAACAGGTCAGTAACTGCTATGAAATATATTAAAATTTACATCACTACAGCTCAACTCTGATTGTCTTGTGCATTAATTTTTGTAAAATCTGTTGATTTGTTTCTGTGTCATAATTTTGACAAACTTTATGTAGGTCAGTAGATCCTTATGCCAGGTGGAGATTTGTCTTCATTTTCTGAAATAGTTCTTTCTTTTTTAAATAGCCCAGAGAGCTTGTTGCTCCTTCAGAATCAATGAACTTCTAAATTTGGAGGGGCTATGTACTGGTGTGCCACAGCAATGCAACAGCTCTGTAAAAAATCAACAGATAAATTTTATAAAGCGTTGCACAATAATTTTTGTTTATCCTGCACATCAGGCATCCTAATTACTTGCTAATTATATTACTGGAGTTTGAGAGCCATGTTACATCTCAATGGCTTCCTCTCTTACTAGATTTTCAGAATGCTAGTGAAATGTATCCTCAATTAGTCAAAATGTATCCTTGAAATAGTCAAATCAAACACTTTCTCCTTTGAATCCCTTTTGCTTTAGATAGCAAATATAGGTAATCAGATTTGGTTCCTTACTGAAGCATTTAGCTGGCTACTAGTGGGCTGAATGTGTCTGTCAAAGGAAATCAGATCCTCCTGTGTAAGCAGAAATGTAGATGCAGGGAAGCTAAAGTTGGATGCAGCACAGATGTTGTCTTAGATGTCTTTTATAATAAGTTTAGGGTTTTTTTTTCCTCCTCATGTTTTTGTTAAATCTGCATGTATGCAACAGAGCAGATTTTTAACTATGTATAATTAATTTCCATGTATTTTGCTGTATTAACATGGGAGTTGAAAATCTCTTATAAGGCGTACTAAATTGATTTCATATGTTTGTTTTAATCAACTTCATTATTTAAGGACTAAAAAAATGGAACAAGATACAAGATACTTGTTTTTAGTTTTGTGTCAGAAGACAGAAGTTAATGCTGGTTAATTATAATGAACATGCCCCAAAATATATTTGTTCCAAGTGAACTAGTTATATCATTTTGCTGTATAATTAATCAGAGAGATTGCAAGGTGTCTGTGCTATAAGTCTACTCTGACAGGACACTGATGCATATAAATAACTTTAAGCAATATAAACTGACTTCAGTAGTTCTACTTGATGTACTCTTGTGCTGCAGTTGCTGTTCTCTGGACCGGGGTCTCAGAGGAGTTAACATGCCAGCAAACTGCAATAATTTTGCACCTCCCAAGAGAGAAGTATTGCTTTATAGCATTCATGAATGCCTAAACCCAAATTGTGTGTGGCATACTTCTTAATAATGAAGAATACAGTCTTCATATTTATAAATTTTTTGTAAGTAATTTGTATGTATTTATTGAAAAAAAAATTCCAACATATGCATTAAAATGCTTACTGTACTACCGTTTGTATGGCACTCAACTCTTTATTACACTGTGGCTTTTTGTCTTCAGAAATGTGAGAGCATAAAAGGATTTGTACTTGACTCACCAGAATTCCCCTTTACACAGTGTGTAACAACACAAACAGAGGTTTTGGGCTTTATTGCATTAAGCACTCCTGTAATTCAAATAAATGTGTATAATATGGGGTGGGCGTCTGTCCTAGGAGAAAAGACATATACCAGGTATTTCACAGCTTCTGTGCCTTTTGTTGTGAATAATAGCACTATTGTGTTTCTTTTAGTGTCTTAATTTTTAGGCTGTGCAGTTTACACTGTGTATAAATATGCAACTGTAAATTGTATTAAAATTATGTAGAAGTTGTGACTGAAAGGACTACATTCCTAAATTCTGGACCTGTTCATCCTCACACTTCAATTTTAATTTCTTTTGAGGGGATGGGGTGGGGTTTTTTCAAGGTGTGCATGGTTTTTTGTCTGTTTTTTGGTGACTGTAAATCTGGAGTGAATTTGGACTTCCAGAGATTTGTTCCCTTTCAGGGATGTACACTTGTATGAACTGTGATGCCTGGGCAGAATGTCTCATCTTTAGTAAGTTTACTTGTAGGTCTAAAATATTATTATGTATTGCTTTGGCAGTGCTAATATGATGTCCAAGTCTGGCAAGCTTGAAGCTTGTCAAAATCTAGAGGCTGAAATGTGATGCAGGGGGAAAAAAAAAAACCAAAAACCAAAAACAAACAAACAAAACCAAACAAATCCGTTAGCCAATGTGTTTGCTGTATCCACGGTGAAGAAAGGATACAAGTTCCATAATGATCTTTGCAAGGTTATGGCCGAGTATGGTCCATGACCATGGCAAAATACAGGTCAAGTGAAAAATAAAGTTTGTGACTGACTTCTGATTTTAAGACATGAATCCTTTCTGCATTCTCCTTACACGAATGCCTTTGTTTACTCTTTGTAACTGCTGACTGAATTGTGAAAATTACATTGGGAAGATACCGTATCATTCACCAGACCACTACAGCTCTTTTCTTGATGTTGAAATAAGTCTTTAGAAATGCAGACACGGAGTGTGGTTTGTCAGGAGGTAAGATTAGCTGGTAAGGGGACTCCAGGGAAGCCACCTGTTAGCCCTTTTCATGAGTGTTGTACAGTAAAAATACCAGACATTTTCTTTGGCTAGTGTATTTTTTTTCAAGGGGAGCAGAAGCCATTGGATCAAATCTATGGTGAGGTTTTATCAGTGACTTGACATGTGGTCCTGTGTATGTCTCTAATGTGTTCATATTCTCCTTAGCCCGCTACATATTTTTGTTCTTACCAGTACTTCCCGGAGATGAAGATAGCAATTTTTCTCTGAAAATGTGGGGGGTTATTTTCTGTCTTTCCAGACCACTTTAGAGTGGAGGTTTTAAGCATTCACTGTGTGACAAATTAAGAGTTTAAGCAAAACCAAGCAAATAAAAAAAAAAACCCTTTCTTGTGTGATAGTGTGTAACTATGGATATGTGCACAGGGTTAATCAGAGATGTGAACTATTAATATGAGTTAAGTATAGCCTTCTCACTTATTTAGTTTTTCCTGTTGGTGCCTAGTCATACAATGTAGACTGTGATAAACAACTGGGAAAGAAGAAACCTCTTAAATAATCTGGTTCTTTGCTCTTCCAATGTAGGGTAGTTTTAACATTTCCCTTTTTGTTACGTTGCCAGTCCTGTAAACATCCAGTAGCACAGATTCTAGCTCTTTCCTTGTAGCTAACAATCCGTGTCTTAATATACTTAGTCCTTAATTTCTTCCTGGTATTTTTCTATGTCCTCTCATTATTTTTATTACATTATTTTACTGCATTTAAATAATTTATATTTTACTGAAACTTTATTTTCATCATCTTCAGAAACGTGGAAACTTTTTATCCCTTTGATGTTATTTGGGAATTACTTTTCTTGATAATTCAGTGCTATTTCTCTAAACACTTCAATCTTTAATTCATTGAATTGCATACTGATTCCATAACTGAGCTCATGATTCCAAGACTGGAGATGGAAAGAAGTTTCACTTGTGTTAGGTTTTGTATTTCCCACCCCTCCTACACAGCATACTTATGGTGCTTCAACCACCTTTCTTATTTTTTCAAATCCATAGGATGTTTTAAGCAAAACCTGTTTTTTCATTAATTAAATATAAAGCTGCATCAGCCATCTGAATAAAACTTACTGGAACTCAGCTGTGGGAGTGGGGACTCTGTTAACTTCATAGTTTTGTTCTGTTTTTTTCTGAATTTTGTATTGTAGTTATGTTAATGCTGCTAATCTAACACATATAATTTCACCATATCTTAACAAGGACACCTATTTTTTGTCAATGAACTAAACTGTTTTCAACTACCAGCTTTAATGTTTACCATTAATAAATAATTCATGATTAAAAAACAGAACTAAACAAGCCAGCCATTGTAATATGTTCACATAATACAGAGGGAGCTATAGGTCCACGAGCCTCACTTCTGTGCTTGGGAAGATCATGGAGCAGATCCTCCTCGAAGCCATGTTAAGACACACACGAGACCAAGAGGTGATCCGAGACAACATGGCTTCACCATTGCCTGACCAATCTGGTGGCCTTCTCTGATGGAGTGACGGTATTGGTGGACAAAGGAAGGGCAATGGATTTAGTTTACCTGGGCTTGTTTTACCTTTAGTTTACCTTGCCTTTGACATGGTCCCTCACCACATCCTTCTTTCTAATTTGGAGAGGTATGGATTTGAACAATGGACTGTTCAATGGATAAAGAATTTGTTGGCTGCTTGCAACCAAAGGGTTGTGGTCAGTGGCTCTATGGATGGAAACTGGTCACAAGTGGTGTCCCTCAAGGGTCTGTCTTGGGACTGGTGCTCTTCAACATCTTTATCAATGATATAGATGACGGAATCAAGTGCACCCTCAGCAAATTTGCAGACGACATCAAGCTGAGTGGTGCAGTTGATACAGTAGAGGGAAGGGATGCCATCCTGAGGGACCTGAACAGGCTGGAGAAGTGGGCCCATGAGAACCTGATGAGGTTCAGTTCAACAAGGTCAAGTGCAAGGTGTTGCACTGGGGCTGGTGCAATCCCAGGTAGAAGAGCATCTTGAGAGCAGCCCTGTGGAGAAGGACTTGGGGGTCCTGGTGGACGAGAAGCTGGACATGAGCCATGAGTGTGCACTTGCAGCCCGGAAAGCAAACTATGTCCTGGGCTGCATTAAAAAAGGGGTGACCAACAGGGAGAGGGAGGTGATTGTCCCCTTCTACTCTGCTCTTGTGAGGCCCCATCTGGAGTACTGTGTCCAGGCCTGAGGTCCCCAGCATAAGAAAGATGTTGAGCTCTTGGAGTGGATCCAGAGGAGGGCCGCTAAGATGATCAGAGGGCTGGAGCACCTCTCCTATGAGGAGAGGTTGAGGGAACTGGGCTTATTTAGCTTGGAGAAGAGAAGGCTCTGGAGAGATCTCATTGTGACCTTCCAGTACTTGAAAGGAGCCTATAAACAGGAGGGGTAGCGACTGTATGCAGGAGTTGATAGGGACAGGATGAGGGGGAATGGTTTTAAACTAAGAGAGGGGAGATGTAGGTTGGATATTAGATGGAGTTTTTTCACTCAGAGGATGATGAGGCACTGGAACAGGTTGCCCGGAGAAGCTGTGGATGCCCCATCCCTGGAGGTATGCAAGCCCAGGCTGAATGGGGCCCTGGGCAGCCTGCTCTAGTGGTTGGCAACCCTGCCCACAGCAGGGGGGTTGAAACTAGGTGATCTTTAAGGTCCTTTTTAAACCAGGCCATTCTATGATACGCTGATTTGTGTAGCAGCTTAAGTACTCTCCTATTTGTAGTCTGTCATAGCTAACAACAGAAAGCGTTGTATTTCTGGTGCCTATGTTGTTCTGTCTTTTTTTTATAAATAAAAATAAATTTCCTTCTTGCTTTTAGTCTTGAAGAAACTTACTTAAGCCCTCAGTGGTTCTGCTAATATGAGATATGCATGTGATCCGCAGGGGCCAGGTGTTTGCTTGCTTACTGTGTGCTTGATCTGGTATAGTTCCTCTTGCTTTGAGTTGCTGCTTTGGTTTGCTCAGTGCTGAAGTGAAGCTTCTTAAGACTGTGATTTATATGCCATCTTCAAGTTTCAGAAGAAGCAATCCGTACGCATTTAAAATACATGAAGCTAAAATTTAGTGCATAACAAGACAGTGTTTAGGATTTATTTTGCATACTTAAATTGCTACTGAGTGAGCATTTGGCAATTACAGATCTCATTTTGTAGTCAATTACAAAAGTTGTTTATGCTATTGTATATCTAGTTGTATTGTGCTGGAAAGCTGTAATTATATGTACGTATTAAGAGTTACACATCTCACAATGGAGCTATTTAGGAAGAATGAGGAGACCTGCAAATTATTTGATAAATGCTTTTCTGTAACTT
This sequence comes from Syrrhaptes paradoxus, assembly GCA_013400615.1. Taxonomy (NCBI): domain Eukaryota; kingdom Metazoa; phylum Chordata; class Aves; order Pterocliformes; family Pteroclidae; genus Syrrhaptes; species Syrrhaptes paradoxus. The sequence goes on along the minus strand of VZTO01008156.1, from coordinate 91,966 downwards.
CTACTTTCAAACACAAAAGAACTAAGGAAATATGAAGTGCTTTGTAGGGACACCCTCCTTGTTTGGAAAATTATAATAAACATTTTCAGTTTTCATGTGTGGAAAGACTAGGAGTTGTTGAAGCCAGATCTTCAGCAAGTATCCATCAGGACGGGTCCTTTGAAGCTAGTGAAGCTGTGCTGGTTAAATCCAGTTTAGAACTGAGTCCTTAAGAATGTGTCAGTTGTCCTGCATTTGACCCCCTACTGGACACCTACCTGATATGTTGAAGTCATGTGCTACTGTTTCTCCTTGCTCCCAGACTCCTGCATCCCTCTTGTTCGGTCTGAATGACCTGTGTGGAAAGGAGCGTCTTCCAGCTGTGCCATTGTGCCCTGGCTCACACCAAGGTGTGTGCGCTCATCAGCGCAGAAGCCGGAAGAAAATTTAGAGGCTGCTTGTAGTTTGCGGGGGAATTTCAGCATTTTTTTAGTATTTTTATTGAAAACAAACTGATTGACTTGAGCTGTCAGATTCAAGGGGTGGGATGGCGAAAGGTTTGAATTTAGGGGGGGAAAACAAACAGAAAAGATATCTTCTAAATGAACTTGAACAACAAAGTTTGTTATTAGTGAATATGTAGGTTTAGCCTTTCAAAGGCAAAAGGGGGGTAGCTTGCTTACTTGCTGGAGTGGAGATAATGAACATTGCCCTGGAAAGGTGACACACTTGCCTTGTGTAGAGACACTGGAGTGCACTTGCCTGTGCAACTCCTGAACATGGAGTTGCTTGGCAATGTCATATTTGATGTGTATATCCAAAATACTGTCTTTTTTGGTGAGAAAGATGCATAGTCTTCTGTGTGCTTTTTGGATGCAAAGTGAACAGTTCAGTTCCGTTAGGTTTTAGCCTCTGAACCATAGGCATTTGCACTCTGAGTGCCGTGCCTTTTGGAGGAAAGTCACTCTACTGGCTTTCGATGGATGGTGACGCCATATGCCCAGCAGTTCAGAACAGTCCTTAGAGTGAAATCCTCCTCCCAGTCAAGTCAATGAGAAAATATTATAATAAACTTCAGAGCTGATGTTTCTTCTGGAGTGTTTTTACTTGTCTGTAGGCTAGTTCCTTATGTCAGAAGGAAAAGAGAAGAGTCTGATTATGCTAAGAACAATTTAACAGTCACTTTAAGATAAACCAGCATATGTTGAACAAGGAGACACCGGAAGTTTTCATCTTTAGTTATCAGTGCTTCTCACTCTTCATAGTAGCAACATCTACCAAAGACTGCTATGACTAGTTCAATGCTGTGGTTTAATTTTAAATTTTTGCTTTTGTGTTTGAATGTTAGACCTTCAAATTCATCTGCAAAACATGAAATAGTTATGCTTGCATGCATATGAATAATGGGAAAGATTTTTGCATATTAATTCAGAATTTATGTGAAGGTTTTAGTTTTAATCTGTGCTTTTTAAGGTCTTGGGAAAGGTTCATCTGATGCATCAAAATCGCTAATCTAGATCTGACTTTCAGCATAATTGCTTGACACTTCGCATGGAGTCTGTGTATGGGTCTGTTTGTTATTACCCATTTCTGTCTCCTTATTTTACCATAATTACATTTTATGTTCTACGTTAAGCGACATGTCCCAAGCAGAGAAAGGTATGTACTTGTAAAGAGATTGTGTGTCAGACTAAGTTTTTGTTTTGGGCTGGTAAATAATTGCCGGTGGACCTGGCTACTAGGGAAGGTGCTCAATAACTTTATTTCCTTCTGGCTCACATAGTGTGTGAATAAGTTGAGCTGTGGCTTGTGTGTATCTCATCTGTATATGAGAGCAGGTTTTGATAAAGAGCTTGACAATTTGATGCTTCTGTGGAGGAGAGTGCAACCTCCGGCTGTGCATCTGATTTCACGCTTCCTTCCTTTAACCGGTTGTGGAGTTAGTTCCAAGTCTTAGCCGCTGGGTAAATGGAGACATCACTACTGATTTCCAGCTTCTGCCATTCAGAAAGAAGTTATAATGTGATAACTGACTAAAATGAAGCTTAATTAAAAGAAAAAATCAGTGTTTGATGGAAAGGTTGACTTGCAGCATTATGTGCATGCTGTGTTGTGCATGTTGCCTGTGTAGCTGGAAAAAAAGCAATGATTTTTTTAAAATATATGTTTATAAACATATCTCATTTACTTGTATATTTCATCTATATGTGTATGTCCAGAGCAAGCAAGAAAGATGCTCTTTGAAAGCTGTGTTTAGTGTTTGATGCCAAGGAATTGGTCACATTTTGTTTTCCCATCTGATTTTGGTATTGACCACTTGGCATGTACTGTTTCAGTTCAGTGACTGAAAAAAAAAAAGTACGAGATGTGAAAAGAGCAAATTATTTTTCCTAGTGTTTTACAAATAATGTGCATCCCCTCCCCCCCCCATGTTATTTTGCTTTAAAGTATGGAAACTGAGAATAGTTGAAAGCTATTTTTCCAACAAACACTATGATGGGTAGGATCTGTTCATGTTCTCTATTTCTCCTCCCACCATTCTTTCTCTTTGACACTTTGGTGTTTTCCACAGGCTTTCCCAAGCTGCAGAGTTTGCTTTATGTGGATTATCTGCTATGTATTCCTGTGTTTACAAAGTTAGGTTTCTGAATACCATTATTTAGCATATTGACGTAATTGTTTAGTAACCTAAACAGAACTTTAATTTACAAACCAGGAGATCAGCAGGTGCTCTTCTGGTTAAAATCTTGGTTACACATGTATGTATTTTGAGGGTCTCTGGTGATTAATCACTTTTATGTTAGTCACAGTTTTTTTTCATACAAACCTTTTATTTCAGGTAACTGTTAGATTTTCAGCCTCCAATTTGAAAAAAAAATTGATTTAGATTGTCATGCTAAATTGGAGTGGAAAAAATTGAGTTTGTTTTTGGGTATGTTTGTATTAGAAGGGTGATGCAGCTTGTTCAGGTTGAAGATAAGAGTGGAAACTCTGAAAACCTTGTAAGCTACGTATAGGATGATTTTCAGGTCTAACTTACCTGTGAAGTCGTATAGTTATACAGTGCTTTAATTCCCCTGAAACTGGTTGGAAAATCCTAGCACATGAAGCTGGACTGATACCAGACAGAATTGGAGCTTATAATTAGGAAGTGGTTTATATAATTTGTGCTGAGTCTCGAAATAAGCTGGAAATGCTGCAATTACAGTATGTGTGTGTGTGTCTATATATTTAAGTAGGTCTTTATTTAATCATTTGGGAAGCAATAAAAGTGAAGTTTTTCAGATCTTCTGTTGTTATGCTTAAGAAAGAGGAGTCCCTTTCTCTAATTACCCTCACTTCTTTTGTTTAAGACTTTCAGATAACCTCCAGGATGATTTCTTCATGCACAGCAATGTCAGCGTCTTGAAGAGATGGAGGGAGGCTGCTCTGTGAGCAGAGCTCCTCTGTGAACTGCTGCCTTTATCTTCCCTCCTTGAGGTGGGATTGAAAGATCTTTGATGCCATTTGCATGTCAAACAGCAGCTGGGAGTCCCAGAGCATCCTGTGAAAGGCCTTTGCAGTCCCTGGCACGGGGCTGTGGGAAAGCAGCAAGAGCAGTTGGGGCTTTGTGCTTCTGGCTTAAAGCCTGAGCCCCATCAATGGCCACCTAACTGTACTGGGGACAAAAAGGTAGCAACCTGAGAAATATTGCACTTGAAGAAGCATGCAGGCTGTTTTTCTCCATGCTGAAGTTAAACCATCACTGAAATATGAATATAAAGAATTTTAAGAATATAAAATTGGTTTAAAGTAGGTGGTATAAATGTTCCCTAGAAATTCCTATGCTTTTATTAACGATGATTTAAAAAATAATTTCTCTTTGCAGATGGACTGTTGCTCTTTAGTTGTTCTGCCTGTGGATGTTGTAGAGACTAGCTCATTAATTACTTTGAAATTAAGTCAGTGAAGCCAGGGGTAGTTACATCATCTCATAAGTCTTAAAAAAATCAGGAAAACTGTTGAATTTCAGACCATTGAAACATTTAAAAATCCTAATATTTTTGTATAATGTACTATATTAATCAAATTTCGTAGCAGAATTGTGATGTAGGCAAGTTGATATGTCTTATCCAGAGACATATCCATAGCTGCTTAGTCCAACAGAAAACAGTTCCAGCGTTGCTCCTGCATTATTCTGGAGTTATTGATTAGGTTGAAGAAATGTGGCTCAACTGTAGCTTTTAGCTCAACCTGTTCCTGTCCAAAATATAGTCCATGCTTCTTAAGTCTAGCCTTTCTCCAGTACGATTTTAGTCAAGGCTTCCTTAAGTAAAACATTCCACCTTACGTACTAGAAATGATTTTTCTGAAGTTTAAGTTAGCACCTAGAAAGTTGTGGGGGTTTTTCACCTGGGAAAATTTTAATCAGTCCTAATTGTGTTAAGATACCATTAAAATGTTTATTCAAGGTTAAGAATGGTTCGGGTGTTTTTACAGATGGTTTTTGTGCTGAATATTATTTCAGTAGTAGTGTTTGGTGTTTGTCATGAAAGCTTCAGGGGCATTGCTTTCCACCCCTTATTTGTTCTACTGCACCTTTCTGATAGAAGTGATTGTAAGAAGGTGATACTTGGAACTAGTTCCTGGTAGTTGTCTGATTATTTTTGTTCAAGGTATTTGCATGAAGGAGGCATATCAGTGGTGCCATATTTACAGTTGTTTGTGGTGAGGCTAAGTTCTAAATGTTGCTCCTCTTGATTTTTTTAGGTGGAGACAAAGGCTTAGCCCATGCATTTTTAAGGAGTGTTTTTCTTAGTCTGCAGGTGGAAAAGCCCTTAAGAGGAATATTACAGTAGGCTGTAGCAACTTAAATGAAGTGGCGGCACTGCTGCTGTCTTGTAATAATATATTTCCAACAGGTTGCTTTTGACCATTTGATGCCTAAGAGCGTAATTGGTAATTCTCTGGAAAAGGTGGAAGAAATTTAACTTTGTCAGTGGTTTCAAATGTTGTTCCCTTTATGTTTTAAGACCTTACCCTGCCTTCAATTAATCTTAGTTTTGAAAAGTACAGTACTGGCTTCTTCATAACTCTTAAGATCATTTAAATTAATACTTTGATTTTGGGGATTTGTTTTTTTTGTTGTGTGGTTTTGTCTTTTTCATGGTTTTTGGTTTTTTTTTTTTTTAATAAGAAGGAAGAGGAGAGGCGATGCTTGTCAAGGAAAAGAAGGAAAGGAGTAAAGGAAAAAATATTGTATTTTTGTACGCTTTAAATGTCAGAGGAAGGAGGCAACTGAGTAGTAGTTTTGTCTGAAGATCTTTTTAGATTGTGATAAGATTTTGATAAGATTATACACACTTTCTTATGGTATGTGTTGTATTTAATATAACACCTAATGAAGAATAGTTCTTACAACTGCAGACCCGATTCAAAGGCTGCTGAAGTTAGTTGGACTCTTTCCACTTGCTTCCCTCAGCATTGAATCAGACCCTCCAAAATCAGCTTTCAGAAAGCCTGCAAAAGCTTTCAAATGCAAGAAGTTGCATTTCTGGGTCCTCTTAAGAAACTGTCAAGGCGACCATGCTGTCAGAGGAGAAAACCATTTCTGAACTCTTTGTCAGCAGTGGCACAAATTCAGCCCTGAGACGAGACCTCTTTCAGGACCAGAGTGACTCTTGGATGCCAGGTTTAAGTGTGTAAAATGCACGTAAACTTGGTTGGACATTTTCCACAGAAGCTGGGCAATTGGTATTCATGCATTCTCAGAAGAAGAGAAAATGTCTTTGGTCTCGGGGGTTCAGTGATTGAGGTGATTTTTTTTTTTTTTAAACTAAAATTAGTCTTGTAAAAATGAAAGCCAAATCTCACATGCAGTTTCTGGATTGTGGGAACTGGATCTTCAAGAAAGAGTATTTTCTCAAGAGTGAAATACTATGATTCAGTGGGTTACAATGCCGCGCTGTTAGTTTTAGCTACCTTTTAATCTTGCCTAAGGCTACTGTTATTTGTATATAAAAGTCTGTCTTTGATTTCAAATTTTAATTTGTAGTAAACCTGGGTTCCCAACATATGCCCATGTATAATTTTATGCTAAATTGATAGGTTTATTTTCTTTCATAATTAGTGTATCTGTGTATGTCTTAAACTTAGCAGGATCACCTGCAAAGCATGTTGCCTCATTGCTGAAGAAGAATCAGCCATACTGTAGTAGTATGTGGTGTTCGCTCTCTGAAGATGCTACAGAGCCCAGAGCTGTAATCTGCACCATGCATTTAAGCTTGACAGGAGTCTTGCTTTTCTTAACTGTTGTTTGCACTATCCTTTGAAATGGTCCATAGACCAAAGCTTGAAAATTGACAGTATAATGTAGGAAATGTTAAAGAGCCTGGATGGCAGAGCTCTTGTGGTAGGATGTAAGTACAACAGAGTGTAGCATAGCTGTGCCTACGCCTGCAAGCGCTGGCTAGAGCTGAGTGAGCTATAGCCTGCATTGTGCAGCACAAAGCGGAGATGCGCTTCAGATGCTTGCTGTGATGAAGTTTGGTTTCTATTTACAGCTGGCTATTGTATAGTCTGCATTCCTGCCCAAATCCCTCTGTTTCGCTGAAGTGCTGCTCTTGGGTTGAAGTCATTAGAGAACTGCTTGAAGAGCTAGCTTGTGCATTCTCCATATAATTTTAGCAGCCTGCTCACAGGCTTAGTTATGCCAGGCATGATACTGAAGAGCATTTATTATCTTTGGAAACCGTTGACATGACAAAAACATATGGGCTGGAAACTGTTCCGTCAGCTAATGTAAGCAGTTGAAGTCAGCTGTAGATAAAAACATCCTATCTGTTCTCTGAGTGGTCATTTCATTGATAAGTATTGTGAAATTATAGTAGACTCAGAGAGCAAAAAGAATAAAATGAATGTATTATTTAATTTTCTTTCAGTTTCTGTCATAATATTAATCTGTAATTAAAAAAAATGCAGCAGTTTGTAGGGGGCAGATCTGGAATATTACTTGCTGCTTTTAATTCCTAATCCTCTGCTGAGCCCTGCTTTGCAAAGATCCTCCCACTTGCCCTGTTGTCCAGGATGGATGAAAAATCTTTATAGTTGTGCTGAATGCTCTCTCTTGAGTACTGTCCAATAGTGGTCAATTAAGTTGATTATGGAGTTGAAGTCATAGTGATGCTAAAGGCAGAACAATTTTGATGTGTTTGTAGCAGTCAGAAAGGAGTTAGTGATTTTCAGTTCCCAGAAAAAAAGAAAAATCTCCCTAGGTGTGATTTCTAACTGAAATGACCTTTTTGGATGTTGGTGTAAAATTAGCATCAGTCAGATAAGGGTGGGGATTGAAATGTTAGGTCATGAGCATTATTTAACTGAGTAGCAGAAGGTTTTATTACACAGTTTAAGGGCTCTTTGGATTCCCAGTTTATTCTGATATTTAGTTCTGTTTCTTTATTTGACAAACAAGTAGAATATACAAAAAAAAGTAGAGGAGGGTTGTTTGTATGGATGGATGTACTCATGCTAAAAACATGTATAAATGTGTTAAAGACAGTGAAGTAGCCAGAGTCTTGGAAAGATTAAAAATGTACTTCAGTGTAGACTGAAAAGAAGAAGCTATTGTTAGAAATACAACACCAAGTGGGATTTGAAAATGCCTGTCTTGCCAGAAACAAGAAAAAATTCCATTTTATTTTCCTGCTCTTATTTGAATAGGAAGGATTTCTTACCATTCCTGTGGGAATGGTCACGTTTTTTGTGGATTGGTCTCTCTTTAATTAAGATCTTGGATATGTCACTAACCAAAGTTTCCATGTAACAAATCCTTCTTAGAGAAATGTGGATGCTATTTATATGATTTTATTTCAGCGTGAGCTTGTGAGAGAAAGTTACAGTGAAGACACAGGGTCAACAATGAAGCGTAGGATGTAGTTTGTGTTCATAGGGAATGGGGAGATATTAATATGATAATTTTAGGCCTATTTATGTATTCCAGCTTGTGTTATGTTGCTTCTTTCATAAATACAGGATCAGGTCCATATCTTTAGAGATGGAATATATCTTCATGCAAAGATATTTTGAAATCATGTGGATACTTCATGAAAAAAAATCCTCTTTACAAGTCTGTTAGCTGGTGGAATACAGATGGTATGTTGTAGAGGAGTTTTTCACATACCATGAGTTATCAGTCCATCCTCTGTCCTGTATGCATAGCCTTCATAGTGCTTTTTGCACAGGTCTTTTTATCTTCCTCTTCTCATTTTTGCCTCACATTCACTTAAACTTGGGAAGTTTTGGTGTATTAATGAGCAATAAGCACTGGGGGTAGGTGTAATTATGTTGATTGTAATTAATGTAAGGCTCTTCTTGAAACACTTAAAACCTCTTGTCCAAAAGGTAGTTTAAAATGTCCTGCAAGCTGACAGAATGTGTTTTAAGGAGGGGGTGTGTGTATAATTACATCTACAGGATAAACAAAAAGTTTGGGAAGTGGTTGTCAAGCCTTTGAATGGGCTGTGTAACCTTTTAGTAAGATAGCACATGGAACATTTAAGTGGCTGTCTCTTTTCTTGGTCTCTTTAAAGATAGCAAAGGACTGCTTAAAGGACTTCTGAAATGTGGTGCTTAGGCTCATGTGTGTGAAGTGTTTTGGTAGAGTCTTTTGCTTGTTTGTTTTCAGAGTTTTTTTAATTATTTTTTTTTAGTGTGAATACCAGGGATAGTTAGTTCTTTGGTTTGCAAGAGGACTTGTGGGAAGATAATTAGCAGTTGCTGTTTCAGATGTCTTTTTAGTTCTCCTACTTAAATTGAAGGAGAAATAATCTTGACCAATTTGTATTTTCTGTTGAAGGTGGTGTTAGCTGCTAGAAATTATGTGGGAAGTGCTGAAACATCAGATTCTTGAGGAAAAAATATTTCTGTTCTTAGTTGTTCAGTTTATCCTCTTTTTTTCTTATTGTACCCTCATTTTACTACCTCTTGTTAATCAGGAGGTCTCTTATGTTAGGCAAGACTTCCTGGGTGGTTAGAGACAAATACTTGTCAGTAATGATCCTGCAGTGATTATAGTGAACCTTGATTTGGCCTTAAGTGTGTATTTTCCTACTTGTCTTATCAGATTTAGTAAATGCATTTTTGAAAAGAGGAGGGAATTTATGCTTCAGTAATAAAAACTCAAGTCAGTTTGTTCACATGCAGTGACTTACTTAAAAAAGCTTGTAAGTCTTTGCTCCATTTATTTCTGTTGTGGCAGAAATGGAGAATACCCCCTTTGTTAGCTGATTGTGACATCTTCCTTGTCTGCGGTAATTTGATGTGGGAACAGAAGAATGGTTTTAAGTGTGCTCATCCAACTGGACTTTTAAAAACTGCAGTGTCTGCTTGTCATGAAGAAAGAGGATGCAATTCCTAAGAAAGATAAAACAATAGGAACAATAGTGGGGTTTTTTACAATTTCAACTAGTTCTTGAAAATGAAGTATTATGTGCCAGGATTTGGCACTTCATAACTCTCTCACTATTGCTTTCCCTCCCTGGCAAGAAGGAGAGGAAAAAAATGGGGCAACATGATGAACCCATCATGTAGTCTGCCATACAGCTGATGAGAAGTGTTGTGGAGGCAGAGATAAGAGAGGGAGTATGGGAAGGGAATGTAGAAACATCGAGTTGTCCTGTCCTCTCCACATGGCTGTGTGTTGAGGAGACTGATGAATGTTTGCACCTCAATAGGAAGAAAGGTGTATTGGGAAGTCCTGCTTATGTTGTATCTGGCACTGCATAAGGGGAACTGATCAGAAAAAAATCTTGTTCACTGACAAACCTGACACGTAGGTGGGATTTAAAATATCTGATGGACAAACCACTCCTGAAATTACTTTTTCAAACTGCAACTCTACTAGACTCCAGTGCTCTAATGTCCTTCTAGAGATTAGAGGACAAAACATGAGCGCTAACTCAACTGCAGATTTTTAGGGTAGTAACTCATGAGTATGTATGAAGAGAGAGAGAGAATGTGCCCTTGTCACTGTTTGGCATCTGTTACAGTGTACTTTGGAAAAAGGGTAATTTTTTGCATGCTTCTTCCTGTTGCTTCTCTAACTGTGTGTATTTATATTGCAAGGATGAGGAAGGTGCTGCTGTACACATGCTGGATGTTCACCCTTCCTATTACTCATGTGCTGATGAGGAAGCGTTTGGGTGGATCCGTGCAGCTCAGGTCTGGGTTTTCTTTCTGTTACCACAAAGTGTTTTGAGAATCACAGTCTGATATTGATTCAGTAATAACTCAAAGAGAATAATTTACTATAAAGCTTTGAAGACTTTGCCTTTGGACAAGCTTACCTTTCTCGTATACAGGTTTGAAGCTGACCTTTGTAGGGATGCATGTGAATTTGTGAGGTTCTTTCTCTATGGAATTTATTTTATTTTTGTATTTCTGGAAAAAGACTGACTTGTTGCATATTAGCCAACATTGCTTCAACTTTTTGTGGATTCACGGTGTTCCTGACACAGCTGGCTTTCCAGTGGTTTGGAGAAACATCCTTGACATCTGCTAGCAAATCCCTTTATTTTTCTTATGTACTCCTTTTGGTGAGAAGGCAAATATTATTTCCTCAAGTCCGTTTGAGGTTGGTGAAGGAGTCCTTAGACCGGATCTTATGTTGGCATTGGAGCGATGAAGCAGGTCTGCTAGGAGTTTTCCAGTGGTACCAGCCTGGTGTGGCCAGCCTGGAAAGGTGCTGGGTCCACACACCCCAGCTGAACTGCTTGTCTGTACCTCACGTCATAGCTGTACATGCAGGGTCTTGGAGAGAAATATATGCCATCCTTCCTGCTCCGCTCATGTTTATGGAAAGGCTAGGGGCCTAACCATGTATTTTGCTCTTGTTCCTTGTTATTTGAAACACATGACTGTAATTCACTTAAATACTTTGTGGTAGCTCTCTCCATGCCTCTTACTCTAATGTAAATGTACTGTTTTGCAACATGACTTTTTCATCTATATAAAACCAGGAAAGGGATGGGGGGAGAGGTGTGGGATGGGATGAAAGAGGAGGAAATTTGTCATGAAGACAGCAGGTGGAATACATTTTTGCCTACTTCATTGACATAATCTCAAAAAAAACACAGAGGTTTTGTGGGTCTTATTGGCTGAGTGCCTGCTCTGAATAGAGATGCATCTCTTTAGCCTGAAGGTGGATTATATCCCTTGCCACAAAGCCATTTGCGTTATTAGGATCAGGTAAACATTTCTTTTCTCCTGTTATCTCTTCCTTTCCCCTGATGTCTGCTTGAATGAAGGTAGTCTTGCTGAGCCAGAATTTGCTTTGGTAAGATGTTCCATGGTTTACTGTCGCTGCAATATATGGTGTTGTATGGTGTGTGGGTTCCCCCTGCCCTGCAGAGATGTGTATTACTTTTGCTTGATTTCTTCCTCACTCAAGCACTGAGACATTATGAGTTGAATGTGAGATGGCATTTCTGGTAAAACAAAACAGTAATGTGATGTGTTAATGTTTTATCTGATCTTTTGTGAAATACTTTTTTTAATAGCATAGAATCATAGAATGGTTTGGGTTGGAAAGGACCTTAATGATCATCAAGTTCCAACCCCTCTGCCATGGGCAGGGACACCCTCCACTAGCCCAGGTTGCTCAAAGCCTCATCCAGCCTGGCCTTGAACACCTCCAGGGATGGGGTATCCACAACTTCCCTGGGCAACCTGTTCCAGTGCCTCACCACCCTCACAGTAAAAAAATTATTTCTAATATCTAATCTAAATCTGCCCTCTTTCAGTTTATAGCTGTTACCCCTTGTCCTCTCACTACTCTCCCTGATGCAGAGTGCCTCCCCATCTCTCCTGTAGCCCCCTTCAGGTACTGGAAGGGCCTCTATTAGGTCTTCTCGGAGCCTTCTCTTCTCCAGGCTGAACAACCTCAACTCTCTCAGCCTGTCCTCATAGGAGAGGTGCTCCAGCCCTCTGACCATCTTCATGGCTCTTCTCTGGACTTGCTCCAACAGGTCCATGTCTTTTTTATGTTGTGGGCCCCACAGCATAGTTTTATAGCGTTGTCCACTTCATTGGTGGTTTTTGATTATCTTTTAAGTTCCTTCAAATGACAAAACTAAACTACAAAATTAGAAAAGTGCTACCAAGCAACAAAAAAGTTTTTATTGTTACATTGATGGCATATTGTGGAATATGTTCAGAGCTATTTGGCTGCAAAAGAGCATCTTGCACCACAAATGTGAAGATGGTGGGACTCTTTGCTAAGTGACTGATCTTCCTGCTGGAATCTTGCCTTTAACGTATGTCCCTTGTTAGAGGCTGAATTCTTTTTTGCTTTAATAGGTACTGGGCTCCATCGTTGTTTTAATTTCCTTCATTCTCTCTTTTGTCTCCGTAATTTTTGTCAAGGAATTTTGCTGGTGCTTAGCTATTGCCAGCAGAACAAAGAAGGAAAAAAAATGTAAACCACATCCTAGGCCACTGATACTTGTTTCATTATTGTATGGGTGGTGTTAATTTAAAATAACAACAAAAAGCAAAAGCATGTTGATCTGTAACAGAAAGACAATAAAATAAATTGTTTTCTTCCATTCCCCCCCCCCCTTTAAGATTTCAAAAAGATGTTAAAACCATTCTTAAAAAACAAGTACACAAATGCTTTTTTTTCTCTTCTGTCGTGTAACTTCATCCAGCAAAACTGTCATGGTTAGTGTCCCCAACTGACATTTTCTCCTGCAAGGGGCAGGACAAGTTGCATAGCTGGAACCTGGCAAGGGTAATGCATTTGGCACAGGACAGCAACCTAAATCAGGTGCCTGCTGAATTAACTACCTTCAGTACTGTTGCTTTTGGGTATAGGCAGCAAGAGAGATTTTTGTAATGGGTTAATTTGACAGATTCTCTCAAATCATCCTCTCTACAATTTGTCCTTTTATGAAAAATTTTTGTGAAGTCTTTGAGAGTTTTCTTTGGGAATGTGTGCAGTATTGATGGACCATGCTGTCACTTTGAAAGAAACTGTAAAATAAATCCTAATCTTTCTGTCACTATTAAGCTTTAGTAGTATTTCCAGAAGGATGGGTTGTTTTTTTTTTTCGGTAAGTAATTAAACCTGATTTCTGAAAAGTGTTTGCAGATGGACGTCTAGACAGCTCTGTGACTTTGCTAAATACATCTATGAGTGCATTTCTTCTGCGTAAAAAGAAAAGGGAGTATTTTGTGTGGCTAGATTCTGAGTTTTGCCTTAGCTCAACCTAGAAACCAAACAGGCAAACTATGATAGCTCTTAATCTGCAAGAATGATTAAATAGCAAAAAATGTCGCTGTTAGTAGAGGAACACCATTGAACAGAATATAGAGCAAATGTTTGTTAAATGCATCTTGTGAAACTATTTGTGAAAATTCAACTGAATGTTCAGAACATTTAAATAAAAATAAAGGAAGCCAGTTATGACAGTACTTTGGGTTTGATGCTGTTCTCCCCTGCTCCCTCAAGGTTCAAGATACCCACTTTCTTGACATTCAAAATGAAACACCGTTCTGCTATATTTTTAAGAAAGTTGGTTTTCGGTGTAAATTAGTAAACTCTAGGCAACTGTGGCTAGCACTGCAAATGTTGTGAGCAAGTGTTGAGGAGTTTTGTTTGCTGCTTCCTGTCTGCTATTGTATTTGTTTGCTGCTCACTGAATAGTAGGTAAGCATAGAAAAGAGTAAGCTAAATGAATGAACAGCAGAGAAGTCCAGAAGAAATAGGTTAGCATCTCAAGTAGCTGAATGGCTCAGAAAATGCAAGCTTGCTATTATCAGTTTTGATTCTCTGTGGGTGTGTGTTACTTATATCAGTCGTTGTACAGAATAGGCCACTGGGTGTGCCCTAATTCTTTGTGGCAGTGTATTTTCTACTTCTGTTTATTCTTGGTTATTTTCCCTTGTTCTCTTTTCTGAGATCCAGGCAACAAGAAAACATGCCTGACCTTATTGCAACTGAAGAAATTTCATCATTCAGATCTCTTCTTTGTACTTTCCCTAAAATATCATGAATCCTTTTGCATGACTTGGGTGATGATGTTCTTTGTTTCTTATTTGGGCAAATATGCTGTGATGAGTTTTGGCTACTCAGTTGTAAATATGTAGACAGAGATGAAAGGCTCCTGCTGCAGTTTCTTTTCTCTTTAAGAAATATTTTAATAAATACAATCAATAATTATTTAATTAAAATAATTAAAAATTAATTTCGTAACTTTTTTTGAACCGGTCTGGTCTAAACTTGAGATAGCGTTAATGTCAGCAGCAGGTGTGTCCTTGAAGAACCAGCCGGGATGTGTTTAGGTTGCAAGATTTAGGAGCAGTGGAGATACTCTTCAGAGTGCCCATATTCTTGCACACTAGACAGTATCCGAATGCTACTGCAGTTTTGTGCCAGGCTCTTCAGGGTGAACTGGAGTAATTTTCATAGATAATGATGAGCTTGTCTGTATGTCATGAAACCATGTGCTCCTCTGCCTTGCATCTGAGGTCTGTTTCTGCCTGAGGTTTCCGAAAAGCTGATGGATAATGCCTCTCCAATGTAAGGTACTTGTCATGGTCTCAGATAGACACAAAACCCAGGAATTGATGGTATTTTGAGAAATACCGAAGTCCCAATGTAAATGTTTGCTCTTGGTGTTGGTGCTGTCACTGGTGCCAGTATCAGAACTGGAGTGGGCAAGGGGCTTTCTCAGGTCTCTTCATTACACGTTAGCACTGGGCAGCTAGTTTGAGTTCTACCACAAATGACTTATTTATCTTGTAATATTTTCTTTTTAATCTGTGGAAGGGCTGTGCATGTGTCAAATCTTTGTCTGAGTCAAATTCTGTGATTACTGATAATTTAAAGTTTAACATTATCTACAAAACTGGCCTGTGGTTAATTGAGTTTTGATGCATTGAGAAAAATATGCTGTAGAACAGTGTGATTAAAAAAACCTAGGGATATAACCATAGGAAACAAAACACATACATTTAGAGGAACTTTTGGCATATCTTTAAAACACAGAGTGGTAAGCAGCTTTAATACTACTATGGCAGAGAAAGGGAAGGTTTTCTTCATGAGTATGTAGCAGTGGATACACAAGGCTTGAGTCTCAAAAATTCACTGTTTACAACAAATGCAAAGAGTTTTATTAAAATACACTGTGTTTAATGCATTTCAGCAACTCTGTAAAATCATTACCACATATTCTGCTGACCACAGTTTGCTAATCACTGCTGAAGCAGCGTAGGGGATCCAAGATGGCATGTAAAGCATAATATTAGGGGCTCCTGCCTTTTTTTTGCTTCATTATTTACGTTAAACAGCAAGAACGTTTCTCATGAGAGGCTCAGATTTTCCTTGTTACCAGATATCTCCAGTGCCATCAAACTGCTGAGCATTATGAAGTCATTCTGTAATGTTGTTTATCAAATTAAACTTGAAGCAGTTATTCTCAAGCTGTTTGTCTTGGAGGTTTGTTAATTCTATTTTAGGCCTGATTCTTCATTTGAATTTCCTCTATGTTTCCTTGCATGTGAATATTTGAGTTTTACAGTTATTTTTTATCTTTTATCGGTGGTGGACATGCTTTTCTGCTCTTGTTCCATTGGTACACTAATAAAGCTTCTAGGAAGAATTTTTATGCAAGAAAAAATGGTTCATACTGCAATTAGTCGGCAATTTTCTTAATTGCATTAATTGTCAATTACTTGCTGCAATCAGTGCCTGCGTAATGTCTGCAGGTTCTGGTTCAATTGCTGTTGCTTGTTCTCCAGCTTGTTTGGGAGGAATTCATTGCAAAGAGCAATATTTCAAATCCCAAGCTCTGCTGTTGACCTCTGATAAAGTCCATAGATTAGGTGTTACTCTGATCTGTTCCCCAAAGTAAGAGCCACTAGATTAAAGTGCATTTATTGTGTAAATATTTGTATTTGCTCTAAAAATTCTTCTCTGCAGAAGTTCTCAAATTAATGCTTAACATGCATTTTTTTTCAGAAAAATCTCATCAAAATCTTCACTAGCATATCTGTGCAACACAACTGATACAAGCTCGTTTTATTGAACCTATTTGAATAAACCTCCTCCCCATAATCACTCATAATTTCATGTTGCAGCTAACCACACATGTTTTCAGTATTTTAAAAGTTTGATGCTTCAGAAATTGTTGATTTGGGGTTGAATCATCATGTAAAGAACAGGCCATTTGAGAAACTTTTCAGGTATTTTTAATTGATGAGACCAAATGCCAGACTTTGGAAGATGGCTGAAACGCGGGGAAGAGTTTCCAGTGCAGCATTTGTGGAACAGTTCAACAGCAGCTGTGAAAAGCGTCCAGTACCCCTGCCTGGTCAGTGGCATCACCACTGTTCTTTCAACCTCAGGCTCACCAAGATTTTGTCAAAGATAGCTTTGTTTACACAGGTTTTCCTGTAATGTCACTGGAACAAGTAAATCATTCATTCATTTTCACTTAAACCATCTGCAGGCTAAAGAGCAGAAGGCAACTAGTGCTTTTGATCTGCAGTCATTCTCTACTGTAGAGGCTGTTGGCACCCAAATGCTCTGTCCTAATAGCATCTTAAACTGGGCTTTTCTTCCCTAAACGGATGCTTCCTTGCTGTTGCGATACATGAAAGCCTGGGCATCAAAGTGAAGAAGGTGCTTAAAGAAGAATAACATGCAGGACATCTAAGGAAGTATGTGTGAATAGGCGTTCAGCTAAGAGCAACTGGGCTTTTGGTTTGGAGGGAGTGAAAGGGCAGTGTTGGAGGGAGCTAGAGGGCAGTATTTCAGGTGGAGCTCCTGGGCATATCATTGTTGCCGTTCACGTGTTAAGCAGAGATCATGGGAGTGGAATATGCTACAAAGCAGGGTTGTGACTGAAGTTGTGCATTTTCTTTGAACATCTGCGTATGAGCACGCACGTGCATGCACTCGGCCCGTAGGAGCGTTTGAAACCAGATGGAAGGTCTGGTTAGTGTTCACATCACCTCATAGCATTTCACGTATGGCTTCTTCAAAGCAGACAATAGTAGCAGTACAGCGGAAGCAAAGATCTTAGCTTGGTCACAGCTGTAGCTTTGCTTATTATCTGAACGGGATGGTGCAGACACCTTCTGACAGTAAATACGTGGCAGTGGTACGTTATGGAGGATTTGCTACATTTGCCCCAGAAGTGCCAGAGATCACGTGTCCAACAAATTAAAGACGACAAAGCAATGTGATGTCTGTTTCTACATGTATGAATAGGAATAAATTTTACTTACTACTTGAAAGAATGGTTAATTAATATGATTTTGGGGAGGGAGGCCAGGGAATAGGGAGAAACTAATTTAAGTACACCTCTGAGCACATTGATACAGAGCCTTGTGTGCCTACATCAGCAATTTAAAGGGAATCACTTAAGTAGTTGGCATACGTGGCTATACTTAAATCAAAATGAACCTTCTTACTTCCCTGGCAGCCACAGAGACTTGAGGAACCTCAGAATAACTGCTTCGGGCCCACAATCTGGTTCCAATTGCTATGAGAAAATTTTTAGGGTGGACTTGTCATCAGCTGCAAGAGCCTCACACAGAGTGAACTGTCTGAAACTTGGTTTGTACTACCCTGGGATGTACATTTAGTGGTGTCAAGGAGTTTAAGAATGGAGATGCTAAAAATCCCACCTGTTTTGAGCCTGCTGACTTCATGCACATGCATGCAGATGCACATGTAACTGAAAATACAGAACATCTGGAAGAAGGCTGTAAATGCCGTTGGCTTTTCCGGATGGTAAAAAGATTGGATAATGTTTTATGTGAGCTTCTGATAATATCGCTTCTAAAGAATATTATTTGCATCTGAATCATCTATTTGTTTTCATGCTGTTCTCTGTCACTACAGCTTCTCAAGACTTTCTCACATGAGCTGCCAAAGATTAGTCACCGGCCCTGTGACATTGTGTGCAACCTCTTCTTCTCCCAAGGGCCAAGGATTTTATTCCAGTTGTATTGTGGTGGCTGTTTGGGTCAGTGCTTTTGTCTTTGGAGATGGGTTCTCAGATTTTGGCTGCTGTTTGCTTTAGGAATCAAGAGGGTATAAAAAGATCCTGTTGTCGTAAGACAGCAGAAACATCTGCTGAGGAGTGGGAGGAGGAGGAGGTTGCTAACCAAATGCAGGAGTAGGGAGCTTGCAGTTCCTCCTCCTGCTCTCACCACTGGATGTGAACCTGCCATAATAAAGGGGCTGGCACCACTATGCAGACTCCAGAGGGAAACATGTTTCAGGTCAGCCAACTAGAGAAACCTCAAAAGAAAACATTTGAAACAAAAATAAATGTCGGAAATAATTTTGGTAGATATCACTTCTTTCTTACCCTGATGCAGTTCAGAAGTTGTGCATAGATTCCAGAGAGGGAGAAAACAAAGCAAACTTGTACAGTCTGCTACTTCTGAAAGTAATGTCAGCCCTTTACTCATCAATCTTTTGATTCCTTTATTGAAAAATGAGGGAAACAGGTGGGGATCAAAAAATACCTACTAGAAATAGGTTTCAAATCATACCCTGCAGAGTAACCACCTGAAGTGTATTTCTTGCTTGATGCAACTGGGTGCGTGCAGCCAGTCCTCTCCTTGGCTGACTTGAAGAATGAGAACAGATTGCAATTATTTCATGTGAAGCATGCAGCATGTTTTATCATCATTGCAAAAGCAAGCTCCTGATTTAAATTAATGATTATTTACTATTTTTATTGGGATCAGAAGGCAGAAAATTCTGGGAAGGGGTAAATACGATTTCTTATGAAATGAGCCAGAATCCTGATCTCAGGAGTCATGGGTGCAAGCTTCCTATGGGAAGAAAACAAATATTCACTAAAATTTTTATAAGCAAATATTAGATCATTTTACTGAGAAGATTTAAAAAATTAGGTGAAAGTTTTAAGTTCCCACCATCTAACTTAAAGGTCAAATTTTTGGCTTGCCTAGCTTTACCACATCCTTTCAACTTACTGATTTAATCAGTGTTCACACTGTTAGGACAAGATGCTGAGAGCCAGTGCACAAACCAAGTAGCAGTCTGAGTGTTTCATCCCCACTCTGAAAACTACATCTGCCTTTAGATCTGCAGCTCTGTCTGCTGCAAATTCGTTCTTAGGGGATTGAAAGATGATGAGGATGGATGGGATTGAAATGGAGACATTGTCCTACCTGTTCCGCCTGGTACGGCTGTGTGTCAGGAGGAGCAGAGCAGTGTTGGGGCAGTTGATGTTGCTTGCCCTGCTTGGCACCATCCTAGCCCTGCGGGACATCCATCTGAGAGGTGGCAAGAGCTACCCTTGCACCATGCTCCCCAGCCTTGGGAGGAAAGGGCAGGACTCTCAAGTGTGTTTTGAGACCCTTTTTTAATATCTGTTTGCTTTTTAACTGCCACTGTACAGGGCTTGAGGAGGAAGGCGTTTGACGCTGCCATGCTGCTAAACTTGCTGGATGTCCTCAAGAGAGACTGCCTGCTGCACAGTCTCTACACCAGCCAGTTATAGCAAAGCATGCACCAAAGATGTGTTTATATTCTGCATAGTTACAAGTGGATGAAGCTCAAAATTGCATATACTTTTTTTTTTTTCTTTTTCAGAGGGCTCCACAGAATAAACCCTGGAGTGACTGCTTTCTGACAGAAAGCACAGTCGTTGTATAATTGTCTTCTGTAGACGCTGGCAAGCAAAGATGTGGTGGTTTTTTATTGGAAAAAGCTCTTGTGAGGATGTGTGTTTAAAATGTGTGATTTGTAATAGCATAAAGCATTTGCAGTAGTGGGTACTTAGAAGACCACGACTAATAAAGTGCGTCTAATAAAGTGTAAGTTTTCATACAGTTGAGGCAATGCACGTTTTCAGTCAAAACTGGCTTATAACCTTGCATGTTGGCTGTCAAAAAAGCACACTGAATTGTTGCCAGGTTTTGTAAATTTGGCAAGTTTTACCTTTAAGTGGTGCAGACAGGATACAGAGCTTATCATTGAAGTGATACTGTGCTTCTTGGTAGTGCCTCGGTAATCAGGCCCAGGTTTACAGCAAAGCAGAAGGTGATATGGGCTTAACAGCGCCAGTACCTGCCATGCCTGGAGTTTTGGTGAATGTTGCTGTGCCTCAGTTTTGAAGGACAAGAAGAAGAAGGGTCATCCTTCATCTCTTGTGATTCATTTGCAAGCCAGAGGAGGCAGCAGATATTATGATGGGCACCTCACCCCTGCCGCCTTTTGTTTTTTATTATATTAAAGGTAATGGGAAGAGTTTTTGTGCATGGAACTTCTTCTCTTATTGTCACGGTCTATATTTCCTTGTAAAAGGTCCTTGTTTCTTACTGGAGGAGTTAATCAAGTCTGGATTGCAAAGGAGCCCAAAAGCCATATGTTTCATCTTATATTTCTGTTGGTTTTCTTTCTCTTTGCTTTAAAAAAAGCAAAACAAAACAAAACAAAGAAAAAACCCAAAAAGCTCATAGTGGTTTAACTTCCATTTTAAGCCAGTTGAAATTACTGGTCATCTTTTGTTTGTTGAAGGCATTGTTTAGTTTGAAGAAGAAAGTATTCAGGGACAGTAATTTGCAACCTAGGTCAGTCAAGCACTCTTGTGTTTTGTAAGTTCATTTCCACTCATTTTTTGACAATTTTGGTTGCCATTTTCCTTTATGCTTTTTTGTTTTGATCTATTTTTTTAAAGTTTAGAAAAGTTCCATCCTTTTCTTTCTTATTGTTTAGTCAGAAATGTTGAGGAACTGAAGTTCCTAAAATCCTAGCTCATGGAATCACAGGTTTCTGCTGGAGATGTCCGCTTTGGGCGGGAGCGTAAGTTCATGTATTGTTTCTTGTTTGCTTTTTTAAATGAGCAATTTCAGGTTTTTATCTGCCTAAAACGAGGAAAAACCTCAAAAAGGAACTAAAATAATCCAAGGTGTGCTGCTTATATGGAATGGAAATTGTTAGTAACTTTTAATCTTCTGAGAAATTTTAGTTTGAGTTTTCATGTAACATGTACTGATTTAGGGATTTTTTTTTTTTTGTAACCTTTGACCTAAGTCATTCCTTTCTCGTCTCATGAGGTAAAAGACCAATTTCCTCTTATAGACTTACATGTGCTGCCTGGCCCCAAACCATTTGTTCATCAGTGTTGAATATTCTCCTCAAATCTTTCTAGCAAGATAAACTAAACTTCTTCAGATGATTAACTAAAAAATCCTTGTAAAGTCTGGCTATCTCATAAAACGTTGAGTTGTGTGCTGTTGATCCGGAATGTTTTTCTCTTGTTTGAATCAATTTTTGGTTATGTTGGAACAACTGTGCCAACTGTGTTGACACCGCAAACCAAGAACCCTCTGTGTGCACACTAGTGTGACATGCAGACACTTTCTGATGGTGGCTCAAAGGGGCAGTTCAGCCTGTAAGTGATTCCTGATCACTGAAACATGAGATAATATAAAGAACGAGAGCGCACTTTGGTAAAACACTGAGCTTTTTATTTTCTTGTTTTTCATAGTTATTACTTTGTGACAGCATATAAAATAAAAGAAGGAACTACTTCTCTGGAACTGAGCAGTGCTGAGTAAACTGCTTGTGTTTAATCATTGTAAATATACCTGATGTTAAAATGTTTTATTTTGGTGGCTGGTGGTCTTCTGTGAACACACAGTGTTCAGAGTTGCATCCCCTGATGCCTGCTGCCAGGCTTGTCAGCACTTTCATCTGAGCTGTCCTTACTTTTTCCTACTGTGAGAAGGGATGACAGCTCATTTTATCTGCCCTGCAAACAAACACAAAAGCTGGATTTCCTGCATGGATTTTTTTTCTTCTCCTTCCTGGGGGTGAAGGCTTGTATATGAAGAGACACTGATTAGTTCCAGCTGGTCCCAGTTGATATGCTGGAGACATTAATCACTGCAAGAACCTGTGCCTGGTTCTGAGATCTGAAGCTGTTTCTCTTCAATAGGCTTTTCCAAACCCAGTGTTTGAGCACCTCAGGAAAAAGATGAAAAAAATCTAGATCTTAATCTTGAGGCTCAGTCTCTGCATATGTGTTATCTAATCTGTGTTGTGTACCTAATCTGTAGAAGCATGAATTAGCCATTATAACACTCAATGCTAAACTGTTTACTGCAGGTTTTGTAAAAAGGAAGTGATATGCCACTGGAGGTTTGAGACAGCGATGTTTGCAGAACAAGTGACTGATAGCTGGCTTTTGATACAAGAGTTGGATGGAAGATCTGATTGAGGAGTTTTGCACCAGCACTGTTCCTTCTTTTTACCCCATCTCATCCCTCTCCTTTCAAGAAGGAGCAGCCATGAGCAGTTTGTAGAGAAAAGTCTTGGCAATAGAAGAGATTTTTTTAAAAAAGCTGTTATGAGAAGAGTATCTTTCTAGGCAAAGTTGACATCTTTTACGTATCCTTTCCCAGAAGGGGAATGGACTCTAAGGAGAGCACTGAAGTTGGTTTGTAAACTTGATACTATGGGAAGGTCAGGGCAGAGGAGAAGGGGACAGATTAGGGGCAGGGGAAAGAGGATTAAATGTCCAGCAAATATTTATATAATATAAAGCATCTCAAATCAAAATTAAACCTAATGGGATATGTGCTTTACTTGGGGTTTTTTGCATAATTTGTATTCTAGGAATTTGTTTCAAGTATGTATGTTACTAGGAGTGTGAAATTCTTTGTCCGGCTTTGCTGTTAGGTGATTGTTGACATGTGCATGGGTTTCTGCCATGTGCTGTAGGCCAGGAGCAGGGAACTAGCTCTTTGCTAAGGACCAGTGAAGCCTTTTGAAGACCCCTTTGCAGGCCATGTGTTAATGCATATCTTTATGTTACTGATGACCTTTGTCAGTTTAATTTATATTCTGTCTTAATTTGGTTCAAAAATTTTAACTCGGTGCTGTATGCTTCTCATGTCACACAGCTAAAATATACAATGCAGTATCTGTCTTTTCGCCCTGGTTCTGCACCATACATTTCTTTCTAAAAAGAAAGAACACTTATCCATGTCTACATTGATTTACGTGATTCTGATGTAATTTAGGATGTCTGATTGAAAGTAGCAGGAGAGGGAACTATAAAATTAATTGGTACCGTATGAGTTCGGTTCTCCACTCCCAGGTGACTACACATAGTGCTTTCTGAAGACTAGTCTGTGCTAAAAGCAGATGGAGCATGTTCAGGTTTGAATATTGCAATTTGTTTTTGATGTAAGCTTGAAATTTGACTTTGGCCATTTTTACGTTTTTGGCATTGAAAGAGACAGTACAGTCCTGTATCATTTTTTTCCTGTAGCATTTAACATTGGTGTGGTATATATTTTGAATTCCACAAGATAATACTTCTTTTCACAGTGATGCTTTTAACTTATTTTCTTGACAGTCCCATTCTGCTCTTTGTGCTTTCCAATAGTTATTTGGCACACTTCACAAAGAAGTAAAATAAGTGTGTGTTGCAATGTGGCAATTATGGCTGGTGTGGAAGTGGCTCAGAATTATTTGTTTTATGGATAGCCTGTTTGGTTTGACTTTTTTCCTTTTTAGAGGTACTCAGATTATTCTTTTTTTTTTTTTTTACTTATGATGTTTACTGTGATCTATAATTTTATTTCAATCAGATGCTAAGCCAGCTGGATTCATGTTTCAAAACAAATTGCCAACTTTTCTTATTTTAAAGCTTTTTTTTTTAAAAAAAAATCTCCTCTTTTTAGAAATTTTATAACTTGGCAGGCACTTCTGATTTAATAAAGCTCTTTGTTCTTTTGGCGATGTTGTGACCAAAACCTTTATTGTTTTTTCTCCATGGGAATAAAATCCCTTTAAAATTTTTCTTTCTCATTGTGTTTTCTATTAAATTGTAGATGAATTTTGCAGAGTTCCAGTTTTCTGGAGAAATTTCTCAAAGATGATCCTGTCTTGCATGCAGCTGCATGCTTCGTCCAGCTACCTGTTTTTTTGTTTTTCTTGCACATTGCTTTACTTTTTACTGTGTCTTCCTTTGTGATTCTGCTATGTGTCCTTTGCTCCTATTTTCCGCTTTCTGTATAGCTCCCTGCAGCTAGTTCATTGTGGATGGAGGTTTTGCATCTAGGTTGTCTGCTTTCTGATGTAACATAGGGCACTGTAGATGGCCGTGGTCTGTTACTTACAGAGCATTTTCATGGCAACCTCCACAGAATGAGGATAGAGGTTGGGACAGAGAAATGTAGATTTACTTATGAAGAGCTGTGAAAGGTGCAATGTAAATCAGTACATAGTGCTTTTAGAGTAATTTATAAATCTTGTAAATAAGGCAAATATTTTCCTCCTTGAAAGCAAAGCTGAGCCTCTAAATCAGTGACTTTGGTGGATGCTGGGTTTAGGGAAGGTTGAGGAAGCTTTAAGTCAGTCTGTAAGAGAAGGTTGGTGGGAGAACACTGAAGATACCAAGGTGAAGGGTGGCCACGTGGTGATGGGGCTGTCCATGGGGGCAGCCGAGGCTCTGTGGGCCAGTCGGCCGCAGAGCTTGGTGTGTGGCCTGGACAGCCACTTCCGTTGCTTCCGGGGGGATGCTGGTGGTAGCAAACTGCACAGCCAAGAGAAAGTTGGAAATAGAGAAAGTGAAATCAGAAAATAGGACAAGAGAGAAGTGAGGGACAGGAAAAGAAAATGCATTGGTAAATCCTAAAGCAATGTATTGTGTTGGTGTTGCTGAGTTGCCGTGTGTTTATGTATGTTGGTGTTGGCTTTCTGTTGTGTTTGTTGGAAGGGTCTGCTAGTGTTTGTAAAGGCATCTGAACATGAAAAATGAATTTCCTAAGATGTATTGATGTGGTCATTCTAGGCAAAGCTCAAGGCAGGAGCAAATGAGACTTGAATCAAGTTTCTGCTTACATTTGTATAAACCAGCATCTCTATCTATTTATAACTAAGAGGCCTTAAAACAGTCTGAGTGAAATTTATATTATGTGAATTATTTTTTTCTTTTAATCATACTCTATATAAAAAGCTTGGGTAAGTAATCTTCCCCAGTAAGAGGCCAACAAGAAATATGTGATGAGTTCAGGTTCTGTAAAACCTGTGGCAATTAAATTGCAAAGTTAAAGCTGAAAATCAAAGGTGTTTATGGAGATTGAATCTGGGCTTGTGCACAATGTCAGACTTTCTGAATTGCTTATAAAATTGCAAGAATAATTTTTGAGGTGCTGTAGCATCTAGAACTACTTTTTACTTAGTGTAGGGGAAGTCATGAGCTCCTTTGAAACGAGAGAGCAGCAATTGGGATGTGGTGCCTGGTGCTTGCTTGGAAAACATAGGTAGTTTAGAATTCCCTAGTCTGCTTCTAGGTATCCAGCATCATTTCTAAAAAAAAAAAAGCCAGATATTTGGACTAAGCTATCCCAATGACTGTTATGTATTGTAGATGATTCCATGGAGCAGAAATAAGTATTACTGTGTTTGCAAGGTGAGGCCCAGAAAGAGGTTTAATGACTCCTTACAACCCCAAGATTTTTGTTTGAGGGAAGGCTTTGTGAAATTGCTATTCAAGGATCTTTTCAGTTTCAGTGACTGACTGGGCACTTGAAAAAATACGTATTATGGCATAGATGTTGTTTTGGCTCCCAGACTGTGCTCTGATCTTCGGTATCTGCTTTTGCTGTCCCTTGTGAGTGGTAGCAGAGCCAGCACCCTGAGACCCTTCCCATTTCCTTACAGCAGGTTTATTTTGCAGAACATATTTTAGGGTAGCTGCCTCCAAAAAGAAAAGAATAGTCTTTAGTCTTCTCTGGTAAGTGTAAATGCTGGGTTGGCTTACGATATTTGAGGAGGAAAAAATAGGAGTGCTGACTTGTATTGCAAAGTAATGTCTTTTGTGTGAGAGGCCCTTGGGCGTTGCAGGCATCTTGTCTTTGGAGAAGCCACTGCCCAATTAGTCAAACGTTGCTGCCAGCCCAGATTGCTCCGGCCAGGAGTCAGTGAGTGGTCTGTTGCATTCCCTTTGTCTGGCCACGTTTTAACAAAGCGCTTGTGTTTGCGGGGTGGTGGAGATGCCGTTCGGTGCCACAGTCATCTAGATGGAGGCTACATGAAAAGTTTCCCTCTTTAGCTTTTCTAAAAATGATAAGGGGAAGTGTCTCAGGCAATGCTGATATGAAGTGAAACTTTCAACTGTAGCGTAAATAAAGCCACTGAGAGTATATGCTTTGAAGTTTTGAAGAAGCCACTGTGAAATGGTTGGGAGTTCTTGCCTCTAACCTGGAGCTAGAGATGAAGCTAGCTTAAAAATAAAAATATATAAAAAACCCAAACAAACGAAAAACCCACAGATGAGTGTGATTTTATTCCTTGTCTTTAAGATAACCAAAGCAGGCTGGGCGGGAAGCTCTGGACCTCCAACTCCCAGCTGCAGGGGCTGGGGAGGATGCTCTCCATCCAGGGCATCGCCAGTTAATTTTTGTCTTGGTTAATGTAAGTGAAAAGAAATTTCAGTTGTCAAAACGTCACTGAGTATCAAATCTAGACCTTAATTTTTGTTAGTGCTATTCCAGTAGCCAAAAATGTATTAATTCCTAGTGCCTGTTGAGCTTGCAGGGCAGGAGAGTGCTATGGGGCTAACAGAAGTCACCTGGGAGTCACTGATGTTGCTGAAATCACAAGATTGATCTCGATCATTGATTTTTCTCAGGCCAAGGGTCCTTTATGGCTGCAGTCTCAAACAAAGGCGCTGGAGGATTTTTTTTTTTCTTTCTTGATTATGCTAGGAGCAAAATGACTGAGATGTTTGTTCGGTGGTGTTAACAAAAGTTTACTTAATGCAAAGTGGAATTCTGATCTGCAGTTGCCTTAATCCACATTCCTCAGTTTTCACCTGACCACCAACCGCATACCAGTGCTACAATAACACGTGCTGATGCTGATTATGGCAGCGCACCTGTGTTGGGTAGTTTTTCTGGATGACTTTTTTTTTATTGCTTTCCACAGATTTTATCTTTAGACCGTATTTTTTTTATTCCTTGCAAAGATTCTCTATCAGGGTAATGAATTTCTTTTGGAAAATGACTTTATACAGATAGATTCAAAACTAATCACTTTTAAAAATAACTTGCTATTAGTCTGTTTAAGCCCATCCTTGAGGAGTTTAGTTAGGTAAAGTGTCTGAAAATGATAATACTTTCAATTTTCATGGTTGTAGAATTATATTATTAAGAAAAAAAGAGACAAAATTGCTGAAAGAGGTAGCAAGCTGTCAAAATGTACGCTAGTGTACACAAACCACGCTTCTGCTGCTTGAGTGCATTTTGCATTGTGAGGACTCTGAAATACAAGCAGATAAGAAAGGAAATTTTATTGAAGAATATACCTAAATTCTACTAGAAATAAAGGTAAATCCCTACTACTGGAATTGCGGTGGAGCTGGGGTGTAATCTCTTGTTCCTTATTAAAGGAATAATGTAATGTTGCCAAATAATGAATGTGAAATGAACTCTTTTTGTTCATTATGTTCACTTTTCTGTGCTTTATGTCAGTATATGTGTTTTAAATCTTCAGTATGCCTACAGAAACTGGCATGGGTTTCATTCCTGTTGTTAGTCATTACTGCTTTCCACTTCAGCTCTGACTGAACTCAGCTGCTATCCCACTGGAGCCAAACTGTTCTTATTTGTCACCGATTTTTAATGTATGGTGACATAAGTGTCCATCAGCAGATAAATAAGCTTTTTAGGAATAGTCAGAATAAGTGATCTGATACTATATGAGAGTTTTTACTATTTTATTTGTCTTTTATTTGGTTAACAGGTATTTAATTTTGCTATTATTCTATTACTAGTTATATTGCAACACATAATCAAATTTAGGAATTGGTCTGAAATGAAAAAAAAAATCTATGAATTCCCATGTCCGTTTGAGTTCTTCTGAAATGGAGCACACAACTGTTTTTAAGTTACAGTAGACAATATTTGCATAGATCTCTTTGAAATGCACATAACTGCTATGTTTGCCCTGTAAAGGTTACTTTTGAATTTGTAGTGAGTTATCTACCTTGCAGAAATTCAAGCAAACACCATCCCTTTCTGTATGTCGTACAATAGTTAGAAAATTCAGTGGCTTACTGTATCTGTCACGTATGGCGTTGGTTCACTTAGCTTTGGTCAAATTTTCTATTTTACGTTTTGGGAGAGGGATTTTAGACTTACAGCCTAGGGCTTCATGTGGCTTACTTTTTGTTATGGAGTCTTCCCATGTTTGACCTTTCTTTTCCTTTTCCCTACACACTTCAAAATCTTGAATATTATTTCTAGATATAGTAAATTTCACTGCATGGATTAAGCCCCGAGTACCAAACAAATAAGAAATTGAGGTGGAGAGATTTAGTGAGTCCTGTCAACCAGGAGGACCCACCCATGGAGGTAAGCCTGATGATCAAGAAATTAGGAAATTTGTTTAAGTTTTGGTCTGGCTTTTTAGTTATGAAATTGATTGCAGAAGCAGCTTTCAGGACGATTGATTTGGGGTCTGCGTTTGATGGTACTTTGAGACGTAGGTAAAGTGAATTTGGCTTCTTCCCTCGACAGTGCTGAGACCTCCAGCTGTGGTAGATGAAGTGGAAAAGAGAAATGTCCTCTTCTTCCAGCACGTGCTGTGGGATATACTCAGTGCAGAGAGAAGCAAGATCAAATACAGTGGCAGGGAAGCAAAGGCAAGCATCGAGAGGAACCATGGAGACAAGCTATCGTAGGGGAGTCTTAGAAAAATAGGAATAGCAGATGCAAATTACGTATTAAAAATTTAATATCTGTGTTTGAGTGTATTTCAGTACGTTGTTTTCTCACCAGTAGTAGTACTACTACTTCTTAGCAGTAGCTGAAACTGAAACAGCTCTCTTCTGTTACATCCCCCCAAAAAAACCCCTCAAAACATATCTACATTGAAAGACAGACATTGAATTTTAATGCTTGTGGAAATGGTATAAAGGACAAAAAAGTCATTATCTACAGCCTGGATAATTATTGATATGTAAGTGTTGTGAGCAAGTGTGGTCACATGCTCAATCTGTAAAAAATCTCAATCTGAAATTATTACCCTAGGCATGGAAAAAAGTCAAAACTTGTGATGAATTACACCCAGTCTATGGAAGAAAAGATTTAGGATAGAGGCTTAGGAGAGTAACATGTGCCTTACATGTAGGCCAGTGACTCTACAACAAATATTTCTCTGCAGAAACATCAGAAATTTTATGTATTATTTTCCTTCATAGGAAACCCATCAAAATGTGCTGTGAATCTGAAAAGATGCACAGGTCAGAGTGAAAAAGATGAGTGGCATCACTTATCTCTTTGGGCCATCAGTAACTTTACAGAAGGGAAAGTGTAATTTCTTGGAGGGAGAATGATGAAAATGGTACCAAAAAAGCATATATTACAAGACCTGCAAAATAAGGACTTCTCTAAAGAGTATTTGAAATATTGTTATATATTTTCTTCTTTCATTCCATGTTTGATCAGGTTATACAGTTCCTAGAAATTTGAGATTTATTTCTCCTTGTGTTATAAGCTGATAAGATGAACTTCATCCTTCCTCTTCCCAGATATACATAGATGTTAATATTACCTGGGCATTAGTATTCTGCTGCTTAAGCAATCTTAGGTCTTGCATACAATTAAGAAAAAAAAAATGGTGAAATAATGAATAGCTGACAAATTCCAATAGGAAAAACATTTGTATTAAAATATAATGTTGAGAAAAAGGGAGTGTTTATGTCACATTAGGGAACCTCATTTTGTTTGCACGGCTTCAGCATATATTATTCAGGGTTTTTGGAGTCTACTTTTTGTATTAGGAAAGCATTAACTAGAATAGTGTATTATACAGTTTATTCTGTATGAGGTATTTAATTCCTGGGTATTTTAATTGTGACTAGCCCCAAGTATGTTCCATCTCTTAAAAATCAAAAGCAACCCACCAACTCCCTTGAAAAAAAAATTGAAATGTATGTATTTTATTCCTAAGAACGTGTGTCCATGCACATAGTAGAGCACACCCTACATAATTACATATATGTATTCATAGAAGTACATGCATTAATAGACCACAAAAGAAATTGCACTCAGGCAAAGCCTGTATATAAATCATGTTTCCGTAGCAGACATGCTGTTTTTGTCGGATTCGTGGAACTGCAGCTTAGGTATCACAGAATAATGTATTACTTGGTAAGTGATACCATCATTATTTATAACATAAATGTACACTCCTACCTTTGTGGTCTTTTGACATATGTTACTTGAAAGGTTGACCTCCCAAAGAAGAGATTTCTCAGTAAAAGTATTTCCTTAACACACTTAAAAGTCTCTCCCTCTAAATCTTAACCTAATGGAGTTCTCAGACCTTGGTATAATAATGAATTTATCATCTTCTACCAATGACTAGGAATTTTAAAGTTAATATTTACCCATTTTAGATCACTGTTGTGTATTTTGCAATGTGAAAGTCTAATGCTCCTCTGGAAAGTTAGTATTAATAAATCTTTCTAGAGCAGAGGACCATTTTGCTGGAAGTAAAATGTAGGTGTAAGTCATATGGGATATAAGCTATACTTAATTTTTCTGTCTTCCCACTGCTAATCTCTCCCCTCTAGGCCTCTCTATTTCTGTGTCACTAAATTCTTAACTTTCAATTTTCTGGACACAGTGCTCTCAGGATCCTGGTGAGGATTCAGTGGAAGTAACTAATGAAACTTTCCTGTCAAATGCATCTTTAAATCTTACTTATGTGCAGTGCATGAGTTCATAAAGGGAGTTATATCTGAGCATCTGACCATCTTGAGGAGCTGACAGAAGGTTTCTAGTAGAGAATAGCAATGTGTAAATGCTACGAGCTGAAACATTAACTCAGCACTGCAGAATAGAGATGCAGAGGTGGGACACTGGCTTAAATGGTGCTATGGTGAAGATCTTGGTATGAATGCAGATCTTAGTTACTAATTCAAGGAACCATAGGTATTTCCATTGTCGGAGAGGATTGATAAGAAACAAGATACAATAAATAGTCACCAGAACCTAATGTCTTTTCTACATGTATGAAAAAGATCAAGGATGATAATCGTTACGTGCTTATCAAGGTTTTTATTTTTATCTCTTTGGATTGCTTTATGTAACTTGGAGACAGCATTTCAGACTTGGAGAAAAAATTACATTGTACTTGTCTCCTGGAGGACCAAATGCATAAAAGACAAGTAGCATGTTCTTGAAACTTGCATTTTGTCCTTTGACTGGATTGCCTTTGTGAAGTCAGGTAACAGGGCCAACATTGGGATGTTTCACTTTATTTTTGTATTCACTGTGGCTGCAAATCCTTTCAAGTAGAGGAAAAGAAGTTTTGTTTTGCAGTAGGCATAGTTTCAGTGGCTTGAGTACCAGAATTCACTCGTTTTCTTCAGTTGTTTCCTCTGCTTGTTTACTAGCGTGAATAAAATATCTCTGTATTTGAGAATGAATTTTTGCTCTGGTGCTTGGTTCCAGCCTGGGGGAACCAGGGGACAGGGTTTGGCTCATCCCTACCTTATGACTCCCCAAAATAATTTTAACTAAAAAGTTAAAATTCAGACTGATAATGCTCTGAGTCACCAAAGATACAGCTTTTTTTCCACAGGTGTATTATATACCTGCTTTATTCAGATTTCTTTATCCAATAACAGGCCTATTCCCTTAGCTGACCTGAGAGACATCTTACAGTTACCTCCATGTGTGAGAAGATTAATGGTAAAATATTTTACTTGTTTGTGTGCAAAAAACCTCAGACCACAACTAACGAAACAAAACAACTAACCCCCAAAAACATGTGTCATTTAGTCCCCTGTTCAGTGAATTTCCTAAAGGTAGAGTTATAGCTGTGAAAACTGATTTGGTTAAACCAAATTTTGCTTTGTCCCCTATGACTTCTTAAAGTAGATGATAATGAAAGACTGAATTTGTAGAAAAACAGATTTTATTGATAGCTCTAATTTAAGAATCTCAGAAGGTCAAGCCAATTGAACTGAAGAATTCAGAAGTGTTCCAGTTTGCATATCACAAAATAAGCTCCTATTTATTTTATAGTATTACGATTAACTTTGCTAGTATATTTGTTAATTTTGGACACTAGGAAAAACTGTAAGACATTTCAGTGTTTTGAAATGAATCACTATAAATTTATGTTTAGTAAGATGATGAACGATTAGATATCTAGTTGAAAAAAGAAGACTCAGCTTTCTTCAGGAATTTATAAGCGTTGGGAAGACTTTTTTTCTTTCTCTTTATTTTGAAAAAATCTTTTTGCTAAGAGTCCTAAAGAAAAGCCACAAATCTCTTGGAGATTTACTGGTAGTTATCACAAGAGTAATAAAGGTCTGCTTATATCATGACTGCCCTTTTATCTGACGTTGAGTGACTGTTGGCATAGACCCCAGATACTAACTGAAACTCTACATGTGAAACCAAATAATTACTCCTGATAGTGATAATATATCAGCACTAGGACACTGATAGTGGTAATTCTCCATGTCATTTAGGTAGTAGATAACAGCACTACAGCAACTGATAAATGATTAGCTTGAGTCATGAACTGAGGCACATGTATGTTTTCCTAGTTAGGTATGTGAGAATTACAGTTAATTTTTATTTATGCAGCCCTGTAATTTAGACAATTATTTCAGATAATGGATTTAGTGAGACAGGAAAATAATTATTTTTCAGCTCACTGCTAAAGGTACCCTTCATTTTTCTTCAGCATTTTAGAGCATGTGGAGAGAAGAGGAAAGCTCTACAGGTCTTACAGACATGTCCCTGAGTAATATCCGAGTATGTATACCCCTTCCTCAATCTGTAGTGAGTTTCCAGACATCCCCATATTCATAGCATGCTTTTCCCATTATGCTGCTTCCAAACCTGAATTGGAGGGGAGAAGGAAAGAAATGTCTGTGGTGTGTCCCTGCTTTCACTAAGCTTTTGGACACGTGGTAATACCCAAGGAAAGGACTTAAAGCTCTCTCCCCTCCTTGAGTCCTTGTCGTTCCCCTGTAAATCTGCATCTGGTTACTGTTCATGAAGATATAGTAAACCATTATCTGTCTTAATCAAACTTTTATCTGTTAGAGTTTAAGAAGCACCTCAGGATGCTGGCTGATTATCCCACATCTGTCTGTGGTGGAGGTCTTGCAGCTGGCTCTTCAGCAGCTGGGCTGTGCAGCTGTTGAGCAATAGTGCCTTCACTCTGATTTAATGTGGCAGTTTTTGTCTTCCTCAGTTCTAGTTTTGCCTTCCACTGTGAACTCGTCATTTAATTCTGAAATTATGAGAAAAATAATGTATAAAATATTCATCATGCTTTCTTTAATGCAGCCAGATGTACTTCCTTAAAGAAAGCAATGAGCCGGAGGTAATGAATTTATTAACAAGATAGAAAATTGATCCCTTGCCACACAAATTACCTACTTGCATGTACTTGGAGTGTGGAAAATGAATATTTTGTTTGCTTTTTGCTCCCTGTTAAATGACTTATTTTGCTCATAGTCACTGTTTTTTGCTATAAACTTGAATGTGTTCATAAGGAGAGTGGTAAAAGGCACATGATAAAACTTGAAATTAAGCACAGAATGGATATTCTTAACAAGGGGTATTACCCTTCCTACCATTTTTTAAAAAAAAATATATATTCTCCTAAAATGTGGCTGATCCGGCTTTAGCAATCCAATCTAGAAGTTTGTCTGTGTTTGAAGAAAAGCAGAATATCCTGTAAGAGACGTAGAAAAATTGCAGTGAAAGAAGCAATGTGGAAGAAAAAGCAGATTCAAACAATTCTTTTAGCCACCCTTGCTGCCACAGCAAAGCTTCAGGAGGGAAAGACATATAGGTCGTATTATGTGGGCTGTGTAGATGCTTGTGGTGCCAACAGCGATGCCCTTACTTGTGGTGTGTAGTGCCTTCCTCCCTATGAGAGTTACTGGGACTGCTTAAACAGTGCAGCGCTCTTTGATGTATTTAAGAGCATTAAAGTCATACTTTTGGCTGCAGAGGTAGTTTTTGGCAGAAGCGCTGCTTTTCGAATATTTAGGGGAGAGACGTGTAAAAATGGCATGCTTAGTCCAAGCCACCCAAAAGTGTAATTACAGCTGAAGCAGAGAGGAGCAATGAGACTAGACTTACTTCTTACGCATCTTTTTGGCTGCTGGAAATGTGATCAGTCACCATAAATCCCATTTTATATAAAGATAATAAGTAGAACTCATTACAGCTTTTTGGCTGTTTATGTTTCTCTGCTGGCTGTCGATACATGACAAGACTATATTAGTCTTGTCTCTCTGGCAGCCAGTAGAAGAAAACCACACATGGGCATCCAGAGGCTGCAGAGGAAGCACAGAAATATACACACTGTAAAAGGTGGAGGGGTCAAGTTTAGCATTCAAACCCTGCTCATGACTAACTTAAAATATTACCCTTTGGCTGTGAAAGGCTGGATTTCAGCAGCAAATTTGACCAGACGGACCACACAATGAAGTAATCAGTGCTGAGACCCACCAGCTTGAAAAAACAACAACCCCTGGTGTTAAGACAAATGCTTTGAAGAGTGGTTGATATTAATCAGGTGGTGCTACTGGTTTGGAGTTCATTAGTCATTCTGTATGAATAAAAAAGCTGATAAAGGACATTATAACATTACAGAGCCAAGGCAGTTTTGTAACAAAAGAAGCCACAGATCTGAATCCTACTTAGGGGGAATTGCTCAGGATCCATTTCAAAATTCCTTAAGCCAAATTAGTCTCTGGGCTAGCTCCTTTGAAGTCACTGGGGTTACACGAGGAATTAATTTGGCCCTTTGGCTCTGTGCTTCAGCAGAGGTCTGACTAGCGATCCAGCTTGCTGTGTTGGAGGTTTATCGTTTCGGCATGGTTTCATCAGAGGATGTCCCAAGACAGCCCATCATGTTCCCACTGTGGCCAGCCCTCATCTCCCCCCCTGCACCCCAGCTTCCCATCTGTTTATTAATTGCTGTGTTAACAGCTGGGCAACATTTTTCTTTTTGACTATCACGTACTATGAAAAGATCTCCTTTTTTGTTTTAAATGTTTGCCTACAACTATTATTTGGTAACTTGAATTGAATTTTTAACATGTCAAAGTTGGGCATGGCCTTGGCTCACTGAGAGAAGTTAAAACTTGGTGTGCCTGGCTCTGCTTGGACTGTAGGCACAACTGAATCCTGGTGACTCGGGATTGTGTCCAGAATTGCTTTAATTTGATAGAAGTGCGGTGTCTGTTTCTGTCCTCCTTCTCCTCACAGCAAGCAGTGCTTATCCATCCATGTGGTGAGCTGGACCAGGGAATGAAATAGTTTGAAAATTAACCCAGAAAATCCATGTTCAGCTAAATCCATTAACTGCCCCTCAGCAGAAGAGGATGTGGTAGCAGAAATGGAGGGCTGAGAGATGGCTGGAGGTGACTGTCAGTGCTGGGCATGGCCTCCAATGTCCTTGGTGGCTCTTCTGACCATTGAAAGAAGGGAAGGGGAGGAATCTCCAGCTACCTGTGTTTTTTTCATTTGGGGGGCTGCTGAGTTTTGTGTGTCCCTCGTCTCTGGCAGTGGCTGTTAGGAGGGATGACAAGAGGAGAGAGGGGCCTGGTGAGCTAGTGGTAGGACAGAGGAGCTGCTGGTAGTAGTCCTGGCAAAGCCAGAGGTGCTCAGGGAGCTTGTCTGGTGAAGCTGTGGGGTCTCAAGGGAAAGATCATCTTCAAGGATTCCTGTTTTCCCTCTGGGTGATAACATCTAAGTCCCACTTCAGGGACCTGTATCCATTAAGCAGTACTCTCACGACCCATATGGATGTTAATGGATGTTCAGAATGCCCTCATATGCATGCACAACACTGAGCCCTGGCTAGGTTCTCCGGCTGCATGGATGCACCAGAGTGAATGTGCCCTCGGAAGTGTTAGTGGAGCTTCTGTCTAACACGCTTCTCCCTGGGAGATGGGTCAGATGTCTATGATGAGCAAGCATCCTCAGTCATCTAAGGGATTTTTCTGTATACGCAGAAAAACAATGTAAACTGGAAAGAGAACAGTACTGGTGTCTAGTGTTTCTATTCAAATCCTCCTAGAGATTCAAAACATGCAAAATATGTAACAGCGTATTTTTTTTTTCCCTGATGAATGTTGCATACAATCAGAGGGAAAAAAAAGTTTTATGTAATATGAAAAAATGAGGACAAGCATTTATGAATCCTGAAGCAAATAATTTTTTACCTTTTTCTCTAGCTCTCTTCCTTTCCCTCCTCCTCCTGTTTTGGGGAGAAGATTGTCACTCTGGCCCAGATGAAGATGTCCATCTGCTGGGGGGCTACTTTTGTAGAGCCAGACCTAAAGTCTGGTCTGTAAATTACTCCCATATTTAACATGATGGGCTGGGGGGTGTGTGTTGTCTAACAGTAAGATAATATGATACTTTGAGGAGCTGACATCCCTACTACGTTGCAAGTTAAAAGTTGGGGGATTTTTCCCTGCAGAGGAACATTTTAAAATATAACAGACTGATATCTAAATGTTATTTTGCAAAATTTATTTTGTTGTCTTATGCTTGCTTCTGTTAAAGGATATTTTGAATTAGTGTCTTGGTGCTATGTGAGGCTTCCCCTGAGAAGTCCACGTTTCCCCTCATCTATGACTCTTACCAGCCACAGGTCTTCCAGCATGGTAAGCAATGGAATAGTTCTCCAAGCATTGACAGAAGGTGCTTGAGAATATAACTTCTCTAACAAACAAGCAAACAACAAAAGAGCACAGTAACACAGGGAATTATGAGATGAAAGTCCACTCTGTAATCAAGAATTAATAGTAAAAATCTTAACTGAGGTGTTTCAATTATAGATTTGATTTCAACATAGTTTTCACTGTGGCAAATGGATACTGGCTTTGCAATTTTGTTTTTAATTTTACACATTTTCCCTTGGCACACGTGACAGGGAAATGCACATGCTGAAAGAGAAGACTGTGGCCTGCTGTGGTCTGACGTGGCGAATGAACTTGGGTTTTCAGAAGTAAAATGTCAGTGAGCAACATCTGAAGCGAAGCTGGGACCTGGAATTCGATGGGCTCTTACGGATCTGGCAAGAAATCCTCTGGCAAGCTTGTTTGCTGTGTTTCTGAGGAATTGATATACAGTAATTGAGTATGGTAGTGAACTTTTTTAATTAACTGCTCTATCTGGGTAGGTATGGAGAGCAGCTCCTTGTAGCACTGGCTCTTGGAGCTCATTCTTCCATACTGCTCAAAGCCTGGACTAAATGGACCGTGTCTCAAAGGAGCTGAGCTGGCTGTGGGTCACCGACTGCTACCACTGGATGCTGAGCGCTTGAAAACACAGCCAGCGTTGACCGCACCAGTACTTGCTGAGGTTTCAGCATGTATATAAATGTTTGACCCTGAGATGTGCCAAGGGGTGGGCTCTGTGGTCATTGCTTTCCAGGTAGGAGCTGGTGTCCTTTCATTCACATGTAAACGATGCAGACAGCAGCATTCCTTGCATTGTAGGAGGCATTAGTGTGCTTTCCCTTACTGTTTCGGGATCCCCCAGATAGTCCCCAAAATAGTATTTATTAACTGCATTTGCACATTGTCTTCTGAAGAGCGTATCAAAGTTGAGTTAGAGGCTCATGTCCTCAGGTTTTTGTTTCAGAAAAAACACTTTGGTTCACCTTTAAGTACAAGTGAAAATGAGTTTCCTGTTGCTGTCTCTGTTTTTAGTGTTCCTGGCACAAATGGTCAAACTTTGTGTGGAAGTTGTGCTAAATTGTTATTTTACTTTACATACATGCTCTGCAAAAAAATTTATTTATATTTTATTAGACAAATGATAGAAGGAATTTGAATATAAACCTGCATAAATTCATATAATTTCAGCAGAACAGCATAATGGTGAAGAGAAGATCATTGTTGTAACCTAAGATAGATCGGCATGGACGTGTAATTTAGTGGAACTGATGTATGCAAACTTATGGGTATTGGACTGAGACTTGGTGGACCTGGATTAACATTCATGAAATGCTTTCCTCACTGGGTGTCATTTCAGATTGTACAGGGACAAAGTCTTTCCCTGAGAAATGTTTTAGTCTATGCTTCTTTCCTTCCTGGGTAACAATTTACTATTACTATTTTTAGCAAGTCAGAATTTATACTTTCTGAGAAAACAAAAGCAATTAAGTCAATAAAAGCTGAATGAACAAATGGGTTCTTGATTATCTGTAGAAGCCAAAGCTGGAGAAGCCCGAGGGATGCAGCCCACATGCATTCCCTGCCAGGGCACCGTGTCAGTCTGTGAAACTCCATCAGAACTGCAAGGTTAAATCCAGTTCCCAAAATCTAACGTTACCTTATTTATACATGGCATCTTGATGCAAAAGCCTCTTGAAACATAGAGTACTCCATGTTTCTTAAATAGCCCTTTGTTCGTGAAATGTTTAGGAATTTATTTAGTGGAACATTTTGTTTGAATTCTCCTCTCTTGCCTTATATGGCTCTTTTGCAACAATATGTGAGATTGAAATCTTAAGACTATGCTTTGACTGTAACAAAAAAATAATGGCTTCTTATCTTTTCTGGAACTGACAATTCTGTTCTGTAGCTTACTGTATATTTTTTTGGAGAAGTTGTTAATCTTCTTACTGTGCTCTTTTTATTTTTTCTCCACATTTGCACAGTAGCTTTTCCTGGAGCCAGTCTCACGTTCAGCTGCTGATGCACAATCCCTGCCCTTCAGGGAGAATTGTGTGAGGCCAAACAGGGTGCTGAACTGTATGTGCTCTTTATTTGTTTGGTTTTATGGGGTTTTATAGTCACTACTGTAGAACTAGAAACCTTTTTCTCATAAATTATTTTTAGATATTTTAATAAATGTTTTGACTCTTCTGACTTAAACCAAAACTTTGGGGGTGATGGTAAGAAAAGTCTTTTAAGACAGTTGGAGTTTCAAAATCTGGTAGTATAGTGTACTGTATAATATATTAATATGTTATAGTATGCTAGAGTGTAAAGTAACCCCTGCAGTTACCGAAGCCTAATGTTAAAATATAGTCAGTGGCATAGTAGCCCTGCTAGCAAAAAAACAGGAAAAAACATGCTGAAGTAGTCCGCCAATTTTGGACATTGCACACTGGAATGACCAGTTTTTGTGTTTTGGTGTGACATTTGATGAAATTATCATTCTTGAATAATCTTGGCTGGGTTGTTTAGGTCTTATTTTAGTAATTTAGACACATAGTCTAATCAGAGATCACCTTTAAGATGCAACTAAAGCAATTAAATCTCATTGTGTTTTTTTTATAAAGGTTTTTTTTCAAGTTTCTGTTATCATTATATTTATCTACTGAAAGGTAAGATCTCGGGAGGTTAATTTTCTGTAATTGTGAGATAAAATCTTGAACAAATTTAGCTTACCTGAATTGGAAAGAAAACACTTCCATCCCACCCAAGGTCCAAATTCATTTAAAAACTGTTATTTTGCAAATTCTAAGTGCAGCTCATCCCTCCTAAACAAAATATTTTTGTTCCTATATTATATTACATTATTTTTTTCTTTTATTTCCCTCCCCTCCCCTCTAGAGACAGTAATTCTTCCTGAGGGTTGTTGTGGTAATTTTGAAGTTGCTTCATTCAAGTTGACTTCTGTCTGTCAAAACCTTCTGACAGAAATCAGACACCTAAATTGTACCCCTTCTAAAGCCCTGATACATGTTGCAAATATGTATCTCTCTTTTTCCAAGATCTTTCTGTAGTATGCAAAATAAAAAAAAAAACCAAACCAAAACCCCACTTCTTGATCTAAAAGCAAAGATTAGAAAGACAGAAATGATCCCGATGGGCTCTGGGGTTGGTGGCATTCCTCCCCGTGCAGTGCGGGAAGGACCTTCCCAGCAACAGGAGAGTGCGGTACAGCCCGGGGGACACCACCATGCACACCACGAGGAAGACTGGGGGCTGAGGAACCGATCCAGCACTGCCAAGGGCACCTCAGTTTCTTTGCTGATTTTAGAAATGTACACTAGTACTTTTGCTCTTACTTCACTGTTTGTTGGTTATACTGATTCATGTTGTAAGATTGTTGAGGATCCATGCTAGGACCTGTACAGTGCTCATCACTGGGATGGGAAATAGGATGGGGGGGTCATATGAAGCCAGGCTTGGTGTCTCAGGTTCATCTCCAGTCCACCCCATAGCAAAGCAATCCATCAGATGTATGCTGGTGTGGGGTCAGAAACTGAGTCACTGGACATGCCATCTTCCCCTGTCTCCCTGGAGCACATATCGCTGCATCCATTTGCAGCTGCTTTCATTTGCTTTGGTTTTGTCTCAAGAGGAGAGGTGATGCTTCCAAGAAAAGTTACCTCCAACTAGGATGGATAAAAGCCATGAAGCTCCCTTCATGTGTCTGGCTGCAAAAAAAAAGATATTGTCCATTGAAATTTGCAGTATCCCTGAGATTTCTGAAAATTAATGTGTTTTACAGGTGCTACAGACCCTCTTCATCCAGCAAATACCTATGCTGAGAGTTTGCACAGAGATACAGAAGCCAGCACATTGGCCCTAATTAACTGGATATAGTCCATGGTCTTGGACTTATTAAATATTTACGTGCATCTGTGAAGATTCCCCACGCTAATGCCTCATTCTAACCTGCATCTAAATATTTCAGACAGAACAAGTAACAAATGAGGTTGAAGAACCAGTACTGACTCATGAAATCAGGGTCAGATTGCCTGTCCTTGGTGATGAATGAGTTATGATTCACAGGGCGGTGAGGCTGGCTCCGTGGTGCAACATGAAATTGCAGCTAAATGAAGAAAAAAAACTTAAAAAAAATCTTATTACAGATAATCAGTGACCAAACAGCTTTTTTCTTGTTATCAGGCTGCAGAATGAGACCTGTGTAAACCTCTGTATTTGGCCAGGAGCAATTTAGAGAATAACTCACTCAACAGAACAGAAAATGAGTAAAAAATTATATGTGTTCAGTGGGAAACAGTTGAGTAATTTGGTCTGCTGAGCTGGTAGGCTGTTGCTATGTTATGAGAATATTCTGGAGAAGAGAAATAATCTATAGGTATGTCCGCTTCCTTATTTTTCCTCTCTTGTAATAGAATAAGCAGTAGTTATTGTAGAAACATTTCAGTGTAATACATATCCATCTAGCACACATTTTGCTGTAAAAAGTGATGTGTTGCAGACACTCTGTGCTGTGTTGTGGACATAGAAATAAATTATAACAATTTTCAAATTTAAATTCCATTTTCAAGGTTGAATTCAATTAAGGAGCAAATTTGGTTAAGATTGAACAAAAATAACAAATGCATATCTAGGGTCTCATTGAAAACAGCTGATTTTTAAGAGACAACACACTCTTTTTCAAGACACTAGATTTCCATCTTTTTGGTTTGTAGTGTTGCACATTCCAAGAGATGCATGCAAGCCTATAGGTGCACAGCATTTGGTCAATTTCCACATGATAGTTTTTCTTTTCCATTACCCTCCACTGAATCCCATGGTCACCTTGGTGGGTGTCACACCCAAATGTGGGCACTTGTGCTGCTCTGCCAAGCAGTCACCCAAAATCTGGTGAGTAATTATGTTGTTCTCTGCTCCTTTTAAATTTCAGTAATAATCTGTTACATTTAAGGCATATTTGTGTTACGCAAGCCTTAGAGTTGCATGGATTCACCTGGGCACATTCATTACAACTTTTTGTATTCCTTTGTTGACAGGGTTTGGAAAGTTTCTGAAGAGTGAGAGATAAGCCAAAGTAGAATTTTATCAGCTTCACAGAAGGTGAAAGCTTCTCTGCATTTGCCAAAAAAAATCGTATTTTTAGGGGCCACAAACAGGTAGTACTTTGGTTTTACACATTACTTGCAAGGCCACAGAAAGCCCTAGGTCATGTGCCCATTCTGCCTCAGAGGAAAGAGCAGTAGTTACTCTTTTCTCCCTTAGGTACCTAAATGCACCTTAGATGTCTACCAGCCACGACTAAGCGCGGTATTGCAACACATTACATTATTTTTTTTTGTTTTTTTTTTTTCTTACCTTTTTTTTTTTTCCCCTTGATTGAGAGGGGATTAGGAGTATTTTCAAAAATGGGACAAAGGTAAGTATAAGAGGAAGATAAAAAAATAACTGCAGGCGCATCCAGATGTGCTCATGGTATTCTATATAACTTCAGCTAGAGGCTCTTGTGTCTAGGTGTTTTCTATATGTTGGGGTGGGGATGAGGTAGGGAGAAAGACTTGTTAAATCCCGAGCAGAAGAGGTGTATAATTTTGTGGTGCCTTTGTTTATGCTTGCATGACTCTAGGTATGAATGTAGTGGTCAAAAAGCTCTGCACTGACATGAGTAAAGTCTTGAGTTTAAGCTCCTACATGGTGCAGTATGTATCCAGAGGCTGACATCAACCACCACGATATTTTCTCTCTCTCCATACTTTTTTTTATTTTTAAGTTCTTCTCTGTAGCAAGCGCTTAGAAACTTAATGCAAGATAAATTAACTGTGATGGCAAAGGGAAGCTGAATGCTTTCCAGGATTTGAAGAAGAGGTGTCGTATTTCAGATTTAAAGAACACTTTCCGAGAGTGAAAAAAAGTGTGTGTTGTGAAAGACTGTTGACGAAAATACTTCATGTATGTTCCTGCTATATTGTCTAGAATCCAAGTGGAAGGCTTTTGTTTAATTTGCAGAAGAAACTGTCAGTGGTTTAATGTGGAGCTCTGTAGAGGCACAAAGTTTGCAGTATGTAGCCTAGAGGGCTAGGTCAACAGAGGTTATTTGAAGGATGGAAGCAACCAGATAGATCAATTTAAAATGTTTATTTACTAGCTTTATGATGGTGAGTGATGCGATGGAAAAATCCTGTTTGCCCTCATTTAGAAAGCAGCACCAAGTTCTGCCCTCTCTCTGGTGATGATGGTGATAAAATCGGTGCCCTTGGAAACGCAGCCCTCGCTGTCTTCGGGGTTTGCTGTGTGATTTCTGACTGCTGAACTCCTGACTATGGTGCATGTCCTAACGCTTTGCCAACTTGAAAAATTGTTTGCTACCCACGATTTGCAAAGGAACCTGAGTTCTGGAATTGTGCTGACCCAGTGATTTTTGCAAAATTACTGCAGGAGCACAGCAGGCCAAACAGGACAGCATCCAGATTACCTTGTGCTGCTTCCAAAAGCAATGCCGTTAGAAATTCTGGGGGAAGCACTCACTGTGAAATGGAAAGGGACATTGTGAATGTGTAAAATGTGATTAAACTAAAAAATAAGAACATATTGCTAAAATAGTTGCTTGCTTCAATTTTATTATGAGGGGGTAAAAGTGCTTGTTGTTTATGCTCAAAGCAGCAGCAGAATAGGCAGTTGCCATTAGGCTGAATGACTTCTTTCTGGCTTCCTTTGTTCCTCTTCAGGTAAAAGCATCTGGGGAGAATGTGGTACCAGAATTGAGGGCAAACACCTTTTCCACCTACACCTTCATCTCCCTTTTTCAAACCCACTTCCTGTCCTCTTCCACCCCCCAAATAGGAGGTTGCTTGTGTTGAAGTAGATCATGCTCTCATCTCTTTGTCTGAAACATTGATGGACTCCATGGCCGGGTACTGATTTAGGGCAATTAAGGATTTCTGATTGTATTAAAGGGAGCAGCTCTAATAATCAGGACAGCTTTCGTTCAGAAATGTTTACTCCAGTCAACATGTATTTTTGCTGTCAGGAAAATCAAGTCTTCTTGACTGTGGCAAAGCAGCAGTCTGATTCTGCCAAATGTCATTGGGAAACCAGAAAAGACGACAGTGAGCACTGTTTGTCTCAGTGAATTGCCAGTTCATTAGAAGGATGAAAAGGGATGGATTGGATTCATGGCTTTGTTTAAACAGGTGCAGAATTAGTCCTCTTTCCCTTTCCTAAATTTTTAAATGTTATTTAAAATTAACATCTTCATTAAAAAAACAGTAGTATTACTGCACGCAGGTGAAAATGAGAGACTTGTTCCAAACTATGTTCTGGACTATCCAGGGACCCAAGAACATAAAAGTGAAACCAGGAGTGTTAGATGATTATTATTATTTGAAATTTCACAATAGGATAGTTTTGTTTCTACATATTGATTTAATTATTTTATAACTTTGAAAGTTTGAGGGTCTCTTTTTTAATTGCAAACTTTAGAAAATTTGAACAAACAAGTTAACAAAGGCGAGACTAAAAAAATAAATAAAACAAAACCACTGATGGTAATATGCATTGTGTGGCAGAGGTCTACTGATAAACCAGAATAAGAGACTATGAATACAAACAGATTGCTACCACAAATAATAATATGCAACATATGTCTGTGGTTAACAGCATGGCTTAAATGCCATGGAAGG
Source organism: Syrrhaptes paradoxus (assembly GCA_013400615.1). Taxonomy (NCBI): domain Eukaryota; kingdom Metazoa; phylum Chordata; class Aves; order Pterocliformes; family Pteroclidae; genus Syrrhaptes; species Syrrhaptes paradoxus. The sequence goes on along the minus strand of VZTO01008156.1, from coordinate 47,583 downwards.
TTGTGGTACATGTTTGCTGTAAAGAATACAGTTTCTGACCATACCAGAAACTTTCTAAATGGTGAATTTTCAATCCCAAGAATACTTGGATGGATTTGCTTTTAAATAGGTTCTAAAATGGATAAGGATGATCTTCCATTTCTGATGTAGCTGGAAATCTTCAAACATGATGAGCCATGTCATGAAGTTCTTCAGTAATTTCATGATTTGACTTCTAAAACATGGCCATCATTTGTTAGCTTTTACTGCATAGCACATGTTTTTCAAGCAAAAGATGAAGGTGCTTTCTGGAAACGTGGCACATTCCTTATGCATGTGCATGGCCATGAAAAAACATTTCTAACTTCTTTCTTGAGTATTTTCTGTTCCTACTATAGAGACAGTGGAAGCTGAATCTCTCTTTTTTAGGATCTATTCTCCAGTTATTCCATGGAAATATGAAATTATTTTAATCATCAGAAGGTTTTGAGACATTTTTCTTAAGCAGCTGCTGCACAGATAGTAGAATATTAAAAAAATGTATTTCAGCATGCAGATATCTTCTGTGGGTTTTGTTGTTCAGCAGTTTTGAAGTAACTGCATTTAAAGGACTTTTAGTGACTTTCAGTCTGACAGCTTTCCTCATGCTGGTGTTTGTTAAAAATTGATTCACAAAGTGGTTTCTGATACGTCTTCTGTTGTTGTGACTCTGTTTTTGTGAGAAAATATACTGGGTTTAATGCTTTAGATGTAGTAAGCAGGAAGCCTCAAAAACATACCACCAGCCCAAGAGTTTGGACTGTAGTGTCCATGAAAAAAACAAATTAGCTCTTATTACTTTACTTCTTAGAAGATACAATCCTATATTTGGGAAAATGGATGCCCTCCTTGCATCCTGCTGACTTAGTGTAGGCATGCAAGCTTGAAGAGGGATGTTTTGTGAGCGGCTGTATCACTGTTGCATATGACAGCATTCTTAACTGTGTAGCAGTTTTCTTAAGATGAGTCGGAAAATTTCAAAGCCATTGCATCTCCAGTAGAGTAACATTTGTATTTAACCATGCCTCTCTGCGTAAGCCTGGTCTTGGACAATGATGTCTGTCCATGGCTTGGAAAATCTGTATTTTGGGATCTCCATTAGTCTCTGAACTGCATCTGGTTCCAGAAGTTTGATGTCTTTGCTGGAGAATGGAGAAATCGTGGTGGAAACCACAGAACTGGTTGGGATATGAGAAGTAGGATGTGTCAAGTTTTGGAATTTAGTTTCCTCTGAGTCAGTCTTTTGAGGTTAATAAGCACTCATGCTGATTTCTGTGGGATAGTTTTCTAATCCTTCCTTCTGTACTCTTTGTTCACTGCAGGAAAACATTGCCTGGAAATAAGGGAAAAAAAGAATTTTATTACTGGCTAATTGTAGAGTTAGGATACGGCTAAGGATGCAGTAAGTGGTCATGTTGATGCTATTTTCATAATTTATAGGCTATTTTTTCATTTTTATTTTATTTATCTAAGAATGATGCTAAGTAGTCTGGGTTTTTTATTGCTCAACTGTGGTGTTATTTTCACAAATGTTTCAAATTTAGAGATTAGCACTTACATGGGCATAAGATGTATAAATTCATAAAGATGAGTACAGAAGATTGATATACTTAGATGGATAATTTAGCCATTTTTAACCATTTAAAAACCCCATTATTTGTGTTTCTCGGAAGGGACTTGTCAGAAGTTCTCTGTGAGTGGCAGTCTGGCAACTGGAGAGACCTATTTTGCTTAAATAAAAATGTCTTTCAAAGGCTAACATTGCAGAAAACAAATTAAAATCAAGGACAATTTTGACATCAAAACCCATTTTCATCTCTTGATAATCTGTCATTGGCAGAATTGAAGAGCTTTTGGAAGGGATGGCAGCCCTTTTTGCCTCTGAGATTGCTCTTAATGTGAATCTCTCTGTGATGAATTTGGTGATCATCAGAGTCAGTCACAGGACAACTGCCACACTGCTCCGCTGCTTTAATTTATGTTAGTATATTACATTAGGAAAAGGAGAACTTCAAAAGTGATTGCAATGTCTTTCAAAGACATAATTGCAGTAAGCAAAGGTCAGTTTTACAACTCAAATACACATGAGGAAGAAAACCTAACACAGACTAGGACTTTGTAGAAGAGAGGACACTTCAGAAGCTGCAAAAGGCACGGCAAAGTCTGATGTATGGGCAGTAAGATTAGATTTATAGACTGCAAGGAAATAGTAATAGATATTAATGTTTGAATTGCAACTTGAGATTTTTCTGCTTATTTTCTTTAGGGTGCTGGCAAAATAAGTATTTTACACAAATACTTGGCTCAAAATGTTTTACTTTATTCTCCTGCAGGCCTCGGAGTATATACTTGAATTGAGCAAACTATTTGGCCCCTGAAGCTATTATACGACAGACTGCTAACATATCTGCTAATCTGAAATACAGTAAGCATATAACTGAAGTGTTTATTGCCATTACAAATATGTTCCTGAATCTTTTTTTGGAAAGAATAACCCTTGGGTGGTTGCAGTCTTTGTTTCTCTAAGGTTTTTGCTTTCCTTTTCTCTCCCTTTCGCCCTTCCCTCAAGATGCCTTGCAGTAAGTCTGTGCATGAATTCTTGCTTTGGCAGTGACTTGCCAGCTGTTCGTCTTCACAGAATTGCATAGACATGTCAAAAAGTTATTTATCTCCTACCAAGAGAGTTTACAAGAAATCTCTTGGTCCTGGATTACTCTCGAACCCCCCTGGGGATAGAGGAGACGGCAGTACGTGCCCTTGCTCCTGTTATGACCGGTGTCCTGGGTGGCAGCCTTGTTGCTTTGCAACCATGGCTGCATTGCTGCTTGTATCCTTTTGGTAAGGATACAGCATGCATAATAGGGTTGTTAATTCAGAGACAATTATCCTTAAAGTTTCTAAAATAACTGCTGTCGTGGCTTCTTGGGACATTGTTTTTATGTCAGGCTTTTAGTCACCTTAGGGGATGAATCCTTCAACTCTTCATTAATGGACCGTGGTGGTTCGGCTGCAGGGCCCTGCGGGTCTGTGTAATTGCTTCAACAAGCCAAGCTTTGGCTCAATATTTCCTGCCCTTTATTTCTTGGTGGTTGAAATAGAATTGCCCTTCAAGCAACCAACACAAGAGGATAGTTTGTGCGCAGTACATGTACATTTGTACAAGTTTTGTGGAATGTTTTTGGTATGCCTTGGAAACTCAAACTTTCAGAGTTTCTCATTGCTCTGCCTGTATCTCCCCCCACCACTCACCAGTTTGTCTGTCAGGCTCGTGTTAGCCAGTTTTTAGTTGGAGTTCCCTTAGTCTGGATCACAATGGTAATTTTTATACACTTTCGTCTTTTTTCAGGTTCACAAAGTCTGCATTATATCCTCTTTCACATGAGAACAACAGTGGTCTATTACATTAATTTTTACATTGTAAGGTAATTATATTAATTCTTAGTCTTTGGCCTGGGCCCTGGTCCAGGCTTGAGAAATGAAGCCACATACTCAAGTATTAGTGCTTGCTTCTCTTTTTTCCCATGTATTTGCAGCCTAGGCTTTAGGTCAGATGATAGTAAGTGCATTTCTTGTACCTAGTCTTCTACTATTGTCTTAATGTTTGCAGGAGCCTAGTCATCAGCATGTACGGAAGGATATACATAGCATTTACACAGGGAAATGCAAGTCATAGAATCACAGAATGGTCGAGGCTGGAAGGGACCTCTGCAGGTCACCTGGTCTCAGCCCCTGCTCAAGTAGGGTCACCTACAGCTCATCTCCCAGGACTGTGTCCAGATGGCTTTTGGCCATCTCCGGGGATGGAGACTCCGCAACCTCCCTAGGCAATCTGTCCCAGTGCTCGGTCACCCTCCCAGGTTCCTGATGTTCAAATGGAACCTCCTGTGTTTCCGTTTGTGCTTTTGTGCTGTCACTGACACCACTGGAAAGAGCCTACCTAATGGAAGCTAGTTAGTTTTCATGTACTCCGTGATTCTCTTGAATCAGTTTCCATCAGTGCTTTCGGTTTCCAAATGCTATGGTGATTTTGATCTTTATAGCCCTGGGCCACGCAAGGTAGCCACCCTAAAATATGACAAGCATCCACCTGATTTTGAGGATAGAGGTGTAGCTGAAAAATGACAGCATCAATGTGATGATCCTCCGTCTTAATCTGAGCAACCAAGCCACAGGTATGTAATACAAAGCACGGCATACAAGGAGCTTCATGCCCTGCATCTCCTTTTGGTGGCTGAAATGGATTCCATCAGATAGAGGGTACGATGGTCAAGCTTGGCCTAAGCAGTTCTCAAGTATCTGCTAAATTACCATCATGAGCCTTTACTGCTGTAAATCATATAATTTCACGTGATTTTCATCCTATGCATTTAATCAACTGTTGAAATATAAAAGAAACGTTGACATTATGTTTTTGTCCCATAGATATGGTCTGTGGGTCTGTGATTTGTCTCGGAGCAAATACAGCAACACAGCACAGAAGGGAAAAGATAATTTTACCATGCTTTGTCCATCACTAAAGAGAAGTATTATTAAATTATAATATTTCTGTTAATGTGAAGCATAAATGGAAGAAAGGAGGTAAGGAAATAAACAAAAAACAAAGCTGGACAACATACTGAAATAAGACTGTCTGTCTGGGCTTCATTTTCTCTGCAAGTGAGAATTTCCCAGTCTGTAACATAAAGAGCTGAGATGAGTTTGCTGTGTTGGGATCAATAGACGTGGTCCTTTCTGTACCCGTTTGCAAGCCAGTGTGTCTTCCAGCAGTACAAAGAAAAATCTGATTTGTAAACTGAACAGCATTCCTTGAATAAGCTCAGTTCTTCACGCTTTTCTGTAAGCATTGTTTTTCCTCGAAGATTCAAGTGCCAGAAAGTTAGCTTAGCAATACTTGAAGTGTAATTGGAAAATATACAAACATATTCTTCACCTCCACTTTTCCTTTTATGGTCTTTTTGAAGAACATCTGTGCTCAAATCCCTTGACATGGAAGTAATTTTTTTTTTTTTTTTTTTTTTTTTTAATATTAGCTCTAGGTCAGTGGGCTGAGACTTTCTAAGGAGTTTTGAAAACCCGTGTTAACTAGTTTAATAATGTCTCTGGAGTGCTGTGTGATTGTACTGGAGGTTCCATGTCCAGCAGGAGGGAGTGTGGAAGCTTATCCCAGGGGCTGGGTCCAGACCCAGTGATGCCTATTTGAAGCAAAGAAGATGTCAAATGTACATGCCTTGTTCTTGCCTCAGACACACCAATCAAAGCATTGGTGAATTTGTGACAGTATTCAGACCTGTAAGCAGTAGAGTTGCATGAATCTCTATTTCGCATCGCAGACATGCCCAGAGTTAGGATGGACAAGCTGGGCACAGGCAGCGGTGCGTGGGTAGGTGTTGCGTGGCTCAACACATCCAGCGCTGCCCTGGGAGCCAGGGTGCGTAGCCTGGAGAGAGCTGTCAGCCCCAGGAACTGACTCAGCTTCTGCTGAGCTCCTATCTCCATGCTCTGTCACTAGCTTGGAAAAGAAAAATGATGCTTTTGGCACTGCCATTTAAGTGCTTACAATCTGTATCCTAGATCACTTTTTTAAAATTCGACCTTGGCTGTTAGGTCACTTGAGTGCTTTCGAAAGTTGTTCTAAAGCCTACAGCTGGCTTTTATTATACCACTGGGCTTTGGCAAGTCCTGGAAATTGCAGGTTCACTGTCAGTTTTGCTTTCAATAGGTAATAGAAACAAGTAGGAGTCTGATAAGTACGTGGTTAAGATGTTCATACCTGTTTGAGCTTTTTATTCATTTGTTGGCAAAATTTGGTCAGAAGAGGTGCAGGAAAAAGTAGTTTATAAATGAAGATCTGTGTAAAATTTGAGTAGCTTCTACTATTCCTGGACTTGTCAGCTCTGGGGAATAAAGTGCTCGTCCCCAAAAAATTGAATGCTCTAGATCAGGAAGAGTCAGGATTCCTCAGGTCATCCTGTCAACGTGATTCAGTGGACAGCTTTTGGCTCGGGAGGTGACTGATGGCCCTTGGTAGGCATCTCATGCTCCATGGGTACAACTTTTTCCTTGAACTGTATTCTGAGAGAGCTGACCAGGTGGTCACTTGTTGTCAGTTGTGGTAGTCATTTTGTTGGTAGGTGGCTGGTCTGTGAAATATTCTTTTCCCCGCAGTTGGTCTGGCCTGTGCTGGAGTTGTCACAGATAGCTCTTTACCCCATGGCCTTCTGGATGACGTAGCTCCCTGTTCTTTTCTGGTAAGTTTAACACAATATATTGTTAATCTTGGAGCTGGAAAAGAAATGAAAGTGGAGTCACAAATATTTGTATTTTTGTGTATCCCCCCAGCTTCAGCCCCCAGTTGGCTCTGTTCTCATTTCACGTTTTCATAGCACTGGAGAAAGCATTGCCAGTTTCAAGTGTTTTCCCAGGCTGTGATAAATCTCTTTTCATAATTTACAGCCCTGCGGTAAAACTTTTCTTTGTGTAATCTCTCATTTTACTAAAAAAGAGATGTCTGGTTTTCATTTCCATACCTGGAGAACACAGAAATATGATCAACATACACATTTTGGGATACCTTGTCACTTTACTGGTAGGCATATTTCAGGGAATCTTTCAGGCTGATGCTTTTTGGCCTTGTTAAGATGGTACATTTCAATGATGGCTACGAGACAGGTTTCTCTGAACAGTGAGCTGATTGTAGAAGCGACTTTCTGCAGGCCCTCTTCTGGGGAAGGCTGCTGAGCTGTGCACGGGCTTTGTTCTGCTGCAGGCTGTGGAGAAGACAAAAGATCATGTGTAACCAAGGGCTGAAAGAAGCGGGTCAGGAATAAGGAGAAGATTGATTAGCTTCCAGTAACGGTTTGTGCCTGAGTAGTTTCCCAGTATTTGCCTGTCGGTCTCTTGCATCGGAGGGGGGTCTTAGACCATATTTCAAACCTGAGCCCAATTACAGATATGCAGTGATTTTAGAGAAGACTATAACTAAAAATTTGATCCAGTGCTGCAAGTAATTCTTGGAGCCTAAAAGGTGATGAGAACAAATTATGTGCTTAGGCCTGCTGTGGAATTTTTCTAAAGAATATAGAATAAGCCAAGATTAAAGAACTAACACTGGAATGTTTGGTGCAATTTTATATTGAGTATTCAGGCTGCAATTCTTGATCAAATTATTAAAAAAAAAAAAGAAAAAGTTAAATTATGTCTAGGACATTTACTCAGAAAGATAGTGTTACACCCATAATATCTTTTGCCTGTTTGGACAGAATAGTACGTAGAGAACAACCTGTTTTGTGATCAGAAACAACTTTTTATGAGGCACAGAAAGCACGGTCAACTGCCAAGCTATTTGTGGTACTGTGTTATGACTAGTGGAGGGGAGAGGGGTTGTGGTAAGGCTCTCAACAGTCCTAAAAATATGTCATTAGGGATATGCACTGAGTGCTGATCAGCATTATGAGAACTTCAGGCGTGGAAACTGCACACAGCATTGCTCGCATGCATGAACAGTTACTCGGATATCAGCAGAATTGCAAGGGCAGATGCAATGTGTGTCGCACTGTCAAGAGCTGAATCATATGAAATTTGTGGGTGACATTCATAGCTTGCTAAGGAGGCACAGTTCAGCTCCCAAATTGCAGAATGCCCATGCTGTGGTGGGGTCCCTCTTGTGTTCGAGGGAAGACTCGAGGCAGAGAGGAAGTTGAAATGTTTGTGAAAACTTGCTTTTGGTTTGGGGGAGCTTCGCCCTTCAATATGCATTATTGCTCTAAGTGCTGAGGTGTTTTAAAACATTTTCTGAAATAGCTTCTGAACTCTCTGTAATAACTGTATATTAATGTGTCATTGCTGTAGAAGTGTGAAAGGACCACCACCAAAAAAACCCAGCAGAAAAGTTGAAGTAGTTTAAATGTACATGATTCAAATATGGGAAAATCTGTAAGCATCTGTAGTTACATGGTTTTCTGCATGTATGTGATTTTCTGCAGGATTAGAAAATGAAGCAACAGCTTCAACTGGTAAGTGTACAGAAGGTATTTCAGAGTTGGGAAAGTTGTAATCCCAACTCTTGTTGCCCTTATGGCAATAATATGGCAATAAGTAATTTTTTTTTTTTTTTTTTTCACAAATTATTATGTTGTCATAGTAAGCCATTACAGGTTAATCTTGATTACCCACTTACTGGAATATTTCTATATATATGTCTGAATAAAAGAAATGTCCTTTGAAGGATTTCAGACTCTCATGAAACATAAGAATTTCACAAACAAATTTTCATCAGCAGAGTTTGAATACTGGTTTGATCTGAAATTGTTAAGTAACAGGTATATATCAGGTTGTCTTTGTAAAATCTTGGTCATGGATAAGTTCATTTTATAACATTAAATCCTAACTGCTTAAATTGAAAAGATGTAAATGTAACAGGTCATGGTACTTACAATACTCTAAACGCAAATGTTTTATTTGAGTGTGGCTTCTGAATATTTTTTTAATTGTTAACATGGATCCAGATAGTTTCTCAGGTAAAAATACATTTTCTTCATAGTTTACTCTCAATTAAATTATGTACTTACTGAAAAGGGGAGGTGTCAGCTGTACGATGGGACTGATGGTTATGTATAAATATCCGAGTGCAGATAGTCATGTGTTTCTTCTTTTGTCCGTCGAAACTGCAACCTCATTGCGAGACACTTGATCTCCTCTTATCATGCCCCAAGGAGACCTTCCAAAAGTGGGTGTTTTAAATACATGACATTTTAAACAATAGCTAAATAGCAGCACTGTATTTCAGTGCTTAATTGTGGCTGAATGTACCCTTTCAGCAAAGGTGTTACTGCAGAATTTCTGGTTTCACTTGATCTGGTGGTGCTTAGGATCCAACAGGATGTGATCACGTTCCTGGTTCCACTCTGTGCAGGAGTGCTGGGTTATTTTTGTTGCACTGGCAGTTGTTTGATGGGGCTAAATCTGAGTGACCAGAAGCTTATTTTCTGTAAGGAATTACACAACTGGCATTTTGGTTTTGTGCATGAAATATCCCATCCTTCTGCCTGAAGACTACAGAGTCCATAAGCAGAACAGGTGGACATGGGCTCTTTGTTTCAGCCCATGTCACCCCTTGCTTGGAAGCCACCCCCCCAGCATGGGAGCTGGCTGACCCTTCATGCTGGGATATATTCCCTGTGGCAAAGCAGCCCTTGGCTGAAGTGTCTGTTGCTCTCATTTGAGCAGACACTTGAGTGGTGAGAGACACATCAGGAAATAAGTCTGGGCTGTGGTAGAGAGAACCACAGAGTTACTGTAAGTATATGGTTTGTATGAGGGATACCTTAGGAAAGCATCTGTAGAGGGAAATCACAAAGTCTGTTTGGTGTAATAAGCAAGGAGTATATTTCCGTAAGGCTATTTTGGGATCCAAAGCAATGTACAGTTAACAGAGTAATTGGCAGTACAGTAATGAAATAACTACCAGGGTTCATGCAGAACTCAAATATTCTTATAGGACAGAGAGAAATATTCTTATAGGACAAAGAGAGGGAAAATTTTAATGCAAATAAGTGTTTGAAGCAAGTCAAATAGGCAAATCAGTAAAACAAAACAGATGTTATGGCCATATAAAACCTTTTGGAGCAAATGTGAAGCTGTCCATTGCTTTTCAATGAAAGCAGGATTACATCACTCATTCTGCCATTTGCTCGGACATCACATGCTTACAGAAAGCCTGCATGGAGCACTTCAGATGTGAATTGAGTAAACTTTGCAAGCTGTTGGAGCTACTCACTTGACATGGCAATGTGAGTAAATCCCTGAAGTCCCTACCTTTTGTAGCACTGAGAAGCACTGCCATTTTAAAACTGAAACTCATGCAGTGAGAAAGAGATGAAACAGAAAGCATTTATTTTATTTCTAAAGTATCCCAGTCTTCTACTATTTACCCTAATGCTTTGAAATGCTGGAAGCAAGAAAAGCTCAGCCATTAATGATTTCTTGCTTTTTTTTTTCTTTTTTTTTTATTTACCCATAATTTGATCACTTCCTACATTTATTCTTTCCATTCCAAAAGTTTATTTCAGATTGCTTTCTTGTCAGCTCTCATTTTCGGCTTGAACAAGATGATTCCTAGTCTATGTATTTTCCCCCCCCCCCCCCGTTCCCCATGTAAATTTGGGCTCCCTTTATAACCACTGTCTGTCTCATCTTTTGCTTCTAAGCAGCATAATTCCGAGTAGCCAGGCAGAGCTATTTCAGTGTATGCGCCCAAGCAATTAACAGCTGCAGATTCTTGAAGGTAATGGGTGTCTTTGGCTAGAAAAAAAAACAGCCTTTGAGTGATATGTCCCTTGCATTTGAGAGCTGTTCAGTGGAAGAAAGAGGATTTGATCATTTTTATTAAGGCAATAGAGACTTCACAACTAGATGTACCAAACTGTCTTCCCATTAAAGGTAATGCTGTAATGGCATGTCTTGCTGTGTTCTGGTTTTATTGCATACAGCAGAGCAGCTAGCTCACATGTAGATTTTCAGAGCCCTGGTTTGAGTGAGAAGCTAGACCAGGTGTCTTCAACTTCCCTTCCAGCCTAAATTATTTTTTATTCTGTAACTTCATATCTTTTTTTTGCTGAATTGAACATAGAAGCATGTTTGTAACTTGGTTACTCGAAGCAGGTGTGATAAACTAAAACCATGACACTTCATAATTAAGGTAGTTTAAGATTTGTTCCAGAGCCAGATGATGCAACAATGATGATTAGAGGAGCTCTTGATTGACACAGTTGACCTGTTGTGATAAGAAAGAGAGTCCACTTCTCTCTGTGTGGCATAAATGGAGATATGCTACTCCCTTGCTTTCCTTTGCCTCTCAGCAGGACCCGCAGCTTTTGCATCTACAGCAGCACGGAACCGAGTACAAGAGAGAAGACCTTTGCGAAGGACTGAGCTCTGGTTTCTTGGTTCTCAGTGCAGTTAGCCAGTTTAAAGTCATCTCGTGACTTATAAAAGCCCAAATTTATGTCGGAGACGTTTTAATCCCGTGTTCTTAAGATTGCATATTCGTGGACTAACATGAGAGCAGGTTCTCTGAACTAGGATGGACCTGTGAGCATGCTGCACAGCAGTGTAACCAGTGTCATTCTTAATTTTGGTTGCAACAGGGTTGGATCAGGAATCCTCTTTCAATATGCCGAGAATAGTGGTTTGCACAGCTGAGTTCTACACCCCTTGTGTAGTTGCTGTAAATTAGGGGACTGTGAAAGGAGCTGTTGGGGGGACACAACCGCAGCAGCAGAGCCTGTATGAGGGGCAGGGGGCAGATATCTCAAGTGATTGAAGAACTGAAGAATTCAGGAAATCTGAATTCTTCTGGTTCATGGATGGAAAAAATAACTACATTACAATTTCTCCTTTCCAGGGACTGCACCCTGTAGATGTGTCACAGCTCATTAGAGGATTTGCTTATTCTTTTTCATCTGTTAGGCTTGCTGTTTATTTGTATGGCTACAGAGCAGAACACTGATTATTTGTAAATGTGTTTTACACAAATGGGAGTTTACCACTATCAGAACTTGTAAGGTTAGTAATAAAGAAAAACTAACTTTTGGTGGGATTGACTCCCATCACTACCAAAATAAGAAAAGGAAGCTAGTAATGAATTCAAGTTGAGGAAAAAAATAATCAGAGAGCTAGTGAATGAGTGGCACAGCAGATGCTCTTCAGAACTGCTGTAGGAAGCTGTTATTTCATTTAAAAAACAGTCTGTTTCACCCATCTCCTGACAGTCAAGAAGTCAATACTGATGCTTTTTGGGAAACTTGGTCATCTGTTTCCACAGAACTAAACTATGAAAATTAAGCTTTGAATTGGATGGATTTTTGAACAGACACAGTGGAGAAAAAGAGGTGGTGAATCCTGACATCCACTCACAACTTCCACTGATTAACTAGAGAGTGTTGTCTCATTTAGAGTGATTGAGCAGGATGACCCATCCTCCTTTTAAATGCAACAAAGTAGCCAGTACTGGCTATAGCTAGTTCTGGTGCTGCTTTTTTTGCTTGCAATACCTTTGTGTTGTGAGACTTAACATCCTTCGTTTACTGAGGGACCTATCTCCTTGACATTTTCAAGTTGCCTGGAGATGCTTTGAACTCATTTAGGCATTGGGATGCCTTTGAAAAGCTGACATCTGCCTATAAATGTTTATTGAGAAAACCAGATAAAAATCACCTTGGCTTTGTTATAAGCAAATTAACCAGATTGTGTTACTAGCTCGGACATCCCAAGACTGACTCTGTACGGGCTGGCTTCAGTCAAGCGGGGCACAGACATCGCTGGCTTTTCTTGTTAACTTGACACTGAATGCAAAGGCAAGTGTGGTACAAAGTTGTCTGAGCTTGATTCCCAGAGATAAAACTTGGAAAGCAGTAACATAATCCATATTTGTTCCTTAACAAGAAAACTAATGCTTCCTTACTTACACACACACTAGGACAACTAGTGGGGAGTGGACTCCCGTAAAGTATGTTGCTTAAACCTATAACCCCAACTTCTGGGATCTAAAAAAACCACACAAAACCTAAAAATCTAATAGTATTTGTGTTTAGTGCATGCAGTTCACATGTGTTTTGTACATATACCTTGTTTGTTTGTTGTTTTTGTTTCGAATGGTGTCACAGATTTTGCAAGCTATGGGTTTGAAAGGGGGATGTCTTGGGATTATGTTTGGGGAAAGAATCACTGCAAGGCTGCAAAAATGTCTGTTCTGATTAAAGACAGGTCTTGATAAAGTAGGGTAATTAATCAGTCATCAGTAATTGTATTAGGTGTTATGGGAGATGTTTATCCAAGAGTTAATAAGAGACATTCCAAGGTATATGATACACTGAAGACCAGACAGCAGACTTGTGATATCCTTCTGAGCATCTCTTCCTTTCTTAATGGTGTTCTGGTAGTGCCCACAGCATAGCAGTGTTCTCTTCGCTGGTGTTTGAAACCAGTCCAGGCTCAGAGTGGCTTCTGTTCCAAGAAGATAAATGATGGAGAAAAGCTGAAAAGATTATTAAAAAAATCTTACTCAGTCAAAACATGTTGTTCAAAATGTAACCTCCAAACCTGGACAGTATTAGTGAGCTAACTATTTTAGGCACCATAGCACAGTAGGGTTTTGGTGAGAGCATCATTCCTTAGCTAGAAATATAATACGAGTCTTCTAAAGAATTTCTGGTCTGACTAACAAAATGAGATACATTTTCAGCACAGAGGGATACAAGGTGAAAAGTTCAGGTCTGGATCCGCTTTGAGTTTGGTCTATTTATATGGATAAATGTGATAAAATACAGCTGCAAGCTTCAGATTCATGTTTTTCTAATGTTTAGGAGAACTCAGAGTCAGTGGAGTTTTGCACCTTCTGCAGTTTCCAAGCATCAGCTGCCAGGGAAGGAGTGGTGCTGCTGAACAACAGAGCTCAACTTCTCATGCTGGCCTTGTGTGGGAATCATGCTGTTTCAAAAGTAGATTGAAATCCTAGATCATAGACCATCAGAGCTAAGGCATCTTGACAACTGCCCCTGCACACCACCCCCCCTTGCTACTCTAAAATTATTTTCAAGCCTAAATTCTGCTGAGTAATAAAGCAAGATGACATTCAGGTCTCTGATCTGTGTCTGAATAGCAAGAAAATTGCTGGCCATGCAGCTAAGTCAAGTTCCAAGTAGAACAAAATTTGTGAAGTGGTTCAGCTCCACTAACCAGCTGTTTGAAAACCCAGGTGTTGAGGCTGGAGATTGACATTTTACATAATTGTGTAGGATTTGTCACATTTGCCTCTGCTGCCTTTAAATTAATACTAATCTGTTCTGAATGGAGCAAATGTTTGATGCTGTCCTGCATCCATTAGGAAATCTATTTATGTTTGGCTTGTGCTTATAAGTCTCTCATAAAACAATTTAAAGTAGCCTGTTGCAAAGGCATATCTGAATTTCCATTAAGTATGAAAATACTATTCTGCCCATTTTAAATATGGGAAACCAAGCATAAAATAACTAAGCAAAGATTCTGCTGGACTGCTACTTAATCTTTGCACACAAATGGTGTATTTTACTTCAGGGCTTCATTCACAATTAACAAGCGCTGAGGAATTTATTAGGTCAAGGCATAGCTTGTTTGCAGGAGTAGGATTGTGTTGGGGTTGTCCAAGCACAAACCAGTTCTTCAGCTCTAAGATCACTTTCTTTGTTATTATTTCTGGTGTGGGAGAAAGGATTGTGAAGATACTTATAGTATAAATGTAAGAGCTGGGAAAGCAATAGTGGATAGAGAGAAATGTGTGCATGCAGCCAGATGTATCTCAGCCTGCTTCTCTCACCTGAAAGCTTAAGCAAGTGCTTACCTTGACAGGATTAGCTTGCAGCTGGCAGCAGCTTGAGGTACTCAATGGGAAGGTCCTGATGAGACTTAACAAGCGCTTTAGTGTGAAATTAAAACTTATCCAGAGTGTACAGGCATGCTTGGGAGTTTTCTGAGCTGTAGTTGCTGTCTTCTGTGGAGCATTGTTTTGTCATGTGAAGCACAAGTTGCACCAGAATAGAGAAAATGTTCCTGACTGTAAATCCTTTGCTCTCCCACCTTTCCTGCACAGAGTGCTGTGTAGAGAGCTGTGGTTTAGTACCAGTAACATGGTACTTTCTACTTCCCCTTTTTTGACTGTGCCATAGGGATTATCAGTTGAAACAGGACATTGAGTTTGCAGTCCCAACAGTTGGTTTGCATGAAGTTAAGGGAGTACTGGAGGAGAGAAACCTTTGAGGCTGCTGATCAGTTTTAAGGGCAGTCAGTGACAGTGAATTCAGACCACTGAAAAGCTTGAGTTGACCCCAAGATCATTTGTGAATATCCTTAAGAAAAGCTCAGATCTTCTGGGGAAGTCTGCTAAGAAAAAGCTATCACTATGCGTATTTATTTGCAAAGTTGGCACTTTTTTTGACTGTTTAGGCTGGGGAGCTCAGGGAAAGAAGGTGGATAGGCTCTCCTGCATGTTACCCCTATGCAGAAATGGCATAGCTGCTGCTACCATGATAGGGGGATTTTGAGGCTAAACAGAGGAGGTTTAGTCTCACCAGGCCCTCAGGGTGCTGCAGAGCCTTCCAGAGCTCTGCCATCATGTGCATCCTGAGAGCCCTAAGCCATGGTGGTGGCTGAGCAGAAACTGTCCTGTTTGTCTCTTGTGTTAGAGCTTGGATCCTGAGGCAGACGGGAAGGAGACCCAGCAGGCTGTGCATGCTGCAATGCAGAATATGCACTGGGCCATCCAGTTTGTTACCTAGTGCTTGATGAAAAACACACATTTTTGTAACATTTCAGGTCTCATTTGTAGGAAAGGTCAGGGATTTTATCTAATAAGTTTATCTACTTTTATCAGTCTTCAGTGAGTGTATCATGGTAAGCCATGCTGAGCGTGAAATCAGAGTTGTAAAGACAACAGCTTGTTCCCATTGTGACAGTAAAGGAACACTAAAAATAGGCTTCTCTAGTTACAATGGCTGAATCCCAGCATCCCCCAAAGTTACTCTCATAATAAGAAATTTCACATTTCTGCCTAGCATAGGAAATAGGCATGTGATTGAAAGACAGGCCGACAGACCTTGTTTTATCACTGCTACACCTTCCCTTGCACCCGAGTCACTGGCATCTGCCTTGTAGTGATAGCAGACATTTCTGAAATGTATTTTCTTCTAAGCCATCTCAAGATTTTACTGTAACAATGACAAAACCCAGGCAGAATGACTTACAAAGTCTTCTTTGTAAATTACCTCACCTGAAAAGTTTGTCATGTTATACCCATCCTCATCTGACAGTCAAAATCTGTGCCTCTATCAGCATGGCATTTCAGGTTCTGCTGTGGATATATAATATTAATTTCTTGTGGATGTCTTGATCCCAGCTGATGAGTAATTGCATTCCATTTAATGCATGGAGGTTTGTGTGAGTTAGTAATTTAAAGCCGTACTTACAGTTTCAGGGGAGTGCTTAGTCTGTACCCATAAATTTTCCAAGTGCCTTTGCATTGTATTAGCACTAACAGGCCTTAGTTGTAATAGCAATTATGGAGCTGATAGAAGATTGGGGCACCCCAGCGCTGGGTTCAGCTCAGACAAAAGGAAAGCTGATGGTCAGAACTGAGGAGTTTGGTGTCAGATGGAAGGCAATAATTGAATCAGACCAGTAAGCTAAACCATCCTGAACAAGAGAAAAAAAAAAAAACAAACAACCAAAAATAAAAACAAGCCCAAAATTAACTAGATGGCAGAAAGCAATTCAGAGATTGAGTTTCCTCAGCCAGGGCCAGGTAGCAACAATCTGAATATATCAGTAAGTCATTTATAAGAGGTTTGTGTCTTCTTCCAGAAGCTCTTTTCTGTATTATAAAATACAGAAAACTACCTAGAGTGTTAGTTGTGTTGAATGTCAGAGCTGTTTGCACTGTCTCCAGAAATGTATGAAATAGAAGACAAATTCTGTGTTCTAAAATACATCACTGACAATGGGAAGGCTTTATCATAGATTCTGAAATCCTGTTAAGTGCTAGGAAAAACTCCTTTTTGTTTCTCAACAAGATAAATAACCAGCCACACACTTTTCAGTTGGGGGAACAAGAATCCTGAAGGAAACCAATGTTTGAGAGAACTGTTTTTATGATCACCAGATGGGGAAGGAGTCTACATTTTAATATTTGTGCACATGTAATCCCATCACTGTCAATGGGATTTAAAATGTCTACTAATCAATGTGATACGTATGGTAGATGTCATGAAGTGACTAATGCGATGTAATGCAGTAGCTACTGTATACAAAGAAGCCTCCCATATGGCTGTAAACATCTGCTTTTGTTATCAGTGACTCTAGAGCTGTCATAGTTGGCAAAGGGGAAAAACAAAAAAAAGGAGATTTGCAAAAGAGACTTCAAGCTTTCATCTACATGGGGGCCCCTGAAGTGAAATGACCTGTTGGGAGCAAACAGAGCCATGTGTGCCCTCTCTCTGTAGGTGTCAAGTAGCTCCCTCTGCCCCCATCAAATGGTTATTCTTAGTTGAAGGGCCCCAGCTTCTACACACAAATCACTTTGGTGAGAAAGTGACAAACAGCAAGTTTTTGTACATGCATGTGTAAGAGAGAGGAGAGGTTTGCAATACAAAGATACCCTGTTTGCTCTAAATGAGTGCTCCTGCTCACTGTAATGATATTTCTTTTTGCTGGAGGAATAGATGCTCTGACCCAAAAACCACAGCTCAGGCTGTTGCGTGTGGTGGGCACATGTGGCATGGGTTCATCAAGCTCCCGGGTCCAAGGGAGGGGCATGTTGCAGCACAACCCAGAAGTACCATCTTTTACAAGATAGGTGTTGCAGTGTTGACATCAGTGTCACTTGGGTGTATGCCTTTATAGTCCTCACTTCTCATCTCAAATCTGCAATGCTTGTGTCTGAAAGGTGAACCAACTCAGCTCTGAGATGTTGATGAAACACCATTTTCAAGCACAGTGTGTGGGCTGTGGTGCCTTGGTGGCTTTTCTGAAACAGCAGGTGGAATTTTCATCATCTTTCATTTGCAAAGTGGATCCTCCAGAGGTGAGGTGGCTCTGTCCAGTTGTGCGGTGGTGTCCCGCGTAGTCCCAGGAAGGAGGGACAGAAATGAACCCACACTGATTTACTTCCCGATAGCCTTTTTGCTGGGGCAAGTGTAGGAAGATATTGCTGCTATTGCTGCCAGCAACACACTGTCTGTCTTCGACAGATGGAACAGTAAGACAGAAGCTAGACCCTGGGAAGTTGCAGCTCCCAGCAGCTGAAAACCTGTCGAATGTTTAAAACTAATGCTGCAATCCAAGTAGTCACTTGTCGTAAACCCTTTTGCAAACTCAGGCACAGGCACTGAGAATTGTGGCAATGATTTGCCCCCATAACGTTTATAAAATTGGGCTTTCTGTTATTTTGATAATACTCAGTGACAAGAATTATGTGGGTGTGATATTTTGGTATGTTTTGCTGCTTCTCTTTGCTTAAACAGCAAAATCACCCTGAATCTATTGCAATGGCGTATACAGATGGAAAGCATGATTTTAACTTTAGCCACCTCATCAACATTTTTATTTGCTAATGAGATGGTCCTTGTTATTCCAAGCTAGTTCATAGAAGTGTGGGATGTCTTCTTTGAATACAGACATATAATTAAAGTGACTCCCTTTTTGCGTGGTTTGCCCCATTAGTAACTCAAGTACTTATCCCATTTTATATGGTGTTGGTCAGATACTGTAATGCTGTCAGAAACTCTTAAAAAATAATTTCCATGTGAACCATGTGAATGGTTACAGCTGGAACTGGATACAACATTCTTAAGTATCTTTTTTTTTAAAGTGCATCTTCTACCCCCACTTTGTCTGAACACGCATATGTGCATGTCCTCTTCCTCATCTTAATTTCTGTTGGACGTAATTCTTTCCAGGTAAATCCTGTCTCTTGTGAAATTTTTTGATATGTAGATTCTTTGTTTTAAGATAGCTGTAGTGTCAGGCCCACCCACACTGTGCTGTCCCCATTGCTTTGGAGCCAATATTTCATACATAAAATAGCCGTCAAGTCTTTGCTTCGGTTCTACTTGCTGGGGATGGCATGAAAACAAAAGTTTTTATGTTTTGTGCTTTCATCTAAGTGAGCCTATGAGTAGAAGTTTCAAGGATTTCAACCAAGGGCTTGTCATGAAAGCTACTTTTTACTGTGAAGTCAGATAAGGAGAAGAAAGTGCAAACGGTGTGTGTGCATACCATATCTCTGTAGCTTTACTAAGTTCATGCTAGCTTTTTTTTTTTTTTGTGGTCATTTTGTAGGTGAAAAAAAAATTGTGTATTTTGGCCCCCACTTAATTTCCACAGCTTTGGACAGAACTTTGTCTGTGTAT
The DNA here is from genome assembly GCA_013400615.1 of Syrrhaptes paradoxus. NCBI lineage: Eukaryota > Metazoa > Chordata > Aves > Pterocliformes > Pteroclidae > Syrrhaptes > Syrrhaptes paradoxus. Next base: position 28,630 of record VZTO01008156.1, on the reverse strand, counting down.
TCTGCAGACTTGGTGTGCCGAAAAGGGAGAACAGTTCGCCTGCAGGCGGCATGAACTGGCGTGATCTCAGTTTGTGTTGCTGGACGAGTGCTACCTCACCAGAGTGGTATGGAAATGATGCTCAGTGAAGTCATTCCCATGCCAAAGCACTTACAAAAATGTGTTTGCTGTCTCTTGCCTTGTTTATCAGAAAGCAATGTGAGAGAAGACAAAAACACAACCAGGAGATACAGAAACGTGTTTTATCCTGTGGAAAAAGTTTTTGGTAGGTAGGTAGTGCAGTGATGCTCTGCAGGCTGTAGCCTGGAAAACAATTTCCATCTACCTGCAAAAGATTTTTTTTTCACTTTGGATTTTCATAGGAAAGCATCTCAAAAGGAAAAGGAAATACTTCTTGCAGTTTACTGACTTACCATAGTTTAGTGCTAAGGAAATAGCTGCCAGGGAAAATTGATGCCAGATACTAGGCAACTAGCATTCCCGACTGACTTAACCTGCCTGCGATGACAGCACATGTAGCATGGCTAGAGGGCTCCAACTTCAGGAATGTTGATTTCTTTAGGCAAATTCTGATGTAATGACAGAAAAATGGTGCTTGATTTTAATTGCTTAATAAAGTCTCATTTGTTTTGGTTTTTTTTTTAGAAAGAGCACATTTACCATGTTCAGGATCATTTGTGAATCCAGGGCAGAGGGAGTAATAGAATCTGAAGTTCAGATTCTGGGTCACTTTTCACATGAATTTTGGTTTATTATTTGTTTTATTTCATTACTGTTTTCTAGCTTCAGAGATTTTGAAGTGAGCTGATTTTCTTATTGCGTATAACTAGCCAACTTGTTTATCCAGGGTATTTTACTTTTAATTTGTAATCTGTCTGTCACATCCGTTCATGCTGGGAAGAAGGCCAGCATGACAAAGTAAAGGCAGTTGCAGTGGGGTTTGCTTTACATATTTCAGGGCATGTAATTTTTCAGTGAAATGTCTCTTGGTATTCAGGTATTTGATAAATTACCACCAGTGTTACTGGTAGAGGAAAGTAATGATGTATTTTGATTAAAAGTGTGACTAAAGTGAAGATGCTAGAAAGATGTGAATGATACGTTATGCTTTATTTGCATGTGTTTGTATGTTAAGAATTCCCCATTCTTAAGCATTAAGAATTTCTTGTAAATTTGTCTTATATGATTGTTTAGTATTGATGATGGGCTTAATATAACACAGAGCACAAATCTGGGTAGTTCCTGCCTATCAGTAGCATTTGATGTCCTGAGGAATTCTGCAAGGTGTGTTATACCCTTGAAAGAAATGGGGTGTATATAAAAATCTATCTTTGGCAGTGTAAGCACTGTAATTAATCCAATTCTACAGCAGCTAAAAGATCAATATGAAAACATGCTGCTGTGCTGGAGCAAGTGACCTTGTAGAAGCATGATCTGTAATTTTTCTGCTTCTTGTCCTTCATTAATTTCCATGTCAGATCTGCTCTGCTCTCACTGCAATGGAGTTTAGCTCTGGTTTTGCTTTGTTACCTGTCTTGTCATGAACAAGCTTTGATAAGGGTTGAAGAAGCACCCCAGAAATGGAGAGTAGGAATGATTGCTAGCTAATAAATTAGGTAGTAAATTTTGGATAGCACTTCAGAAGCCAGATCCTTTCCCTCTGAATTACTAAGTCAATAGCAAGTCAGATATAATACATATGAAATTCAGTGTTTCAGTAGTGTTCTGCTTTTATACTTGTTTTTAATGTGGCTGTTACTGCAAGCCATGCCAGCAGAAAGGAAAGTGTTGCAGGCTTTGCTTCTGGGCTCCTCGCCTTGCAGTGCTCCATCAGCATGGGCTGTCGTGCTGTGTTTGCAGGAGAAAAAGTGGATCGCAGGAGCCAGAGACAGGAGTTTGCAACAAGCCCTGTGTACATCTCCACTCCATCAAGGCTGGTGTTGCCCTTGAGGCAAGGCTTGCAGAGCAGGGGTTTGCAGTCCTGACAGGCAAGTCTTCCCCTTGGGATTGTTCCCAGCCAAATCCCCAGAGGTACCCAGGCCTCAGCTGCATGGCTCGAAGCAGTGCTGTGTGGGAAAACAAGTTAGTGTGGAAAACAGGGGTGTGATGGCCAGACAGCGATGGGCAGTGCTGGAAGAGGGCTCCTGTCCGTCGAGAGTGAATTGGGGAATCGCTGGTGATGGCACCACAGGGAAAACGAGGTGGGGAACGGCCGCCCAAACCGTGTGTGTCCCTTTGGCTCCAGCAGGCCTCTCCCCAGCAAGGGCAGCGTGCTTGCACAGCACACACCAGCGCCGATACTTTGTGTCAGGACCAACCCACAGCAGCCCAGCAGAGCCACTGGGGGCCCTGGGAGCATCGCCCTCTTCTCTGCTGCAAGCTCCGACCTGGGATGTTGAGCAGCGAGGGTAGGTCCGGGCTGACAGTGACAGCCACGTGCTGGGTAGGGGCAGAGCTGCCTGCATGCGAGCTCATTTTTACTTGCAGAGCTCTGGTACATGCTTGTCTGTGCCCTCCTCCCTTGGGAGTCCAGGGAGGGAGATCCCAGCAGCGGGACACAGGAGGGGCTTTGCAGGCAGAGCCCTGCACAAGGTTTCACAATCTCTGAAATGTCCACCTCTGTTTGAACAATACTAATGTGCCTGTTGATGACTAATGTCATGCTTTGCAAATGGGGCTGAAAAACCAAGTGACTTTTACAGGCCTTCATCTATCTGAACTGTGGGGGTTTGTTCTGATCAAAATTACAAGTGCTTCACCCAGCAGAGCGTGCCTTGCTTGTGAGAGAGACCCGCCAACTCCCCTCTCAGTTGTTACTTCCAAAGGGATGTTCCTGAAAAAAAATGCCTGGATGTTGTTATGTCACAGGAAGAGGACAGTTTTCTCTGTATGTTTTATTTAATTTGGTTATCCGTCATCTGTTCTGTTAAACTATGAAATACTCCAAGAAGGAGACTAGCCAGCCTTCCAAGGTGTGCATGAGCAAGTGGAAAAAAAAAGTAACTTTCCTCTATTGACTCATGGTCTGTNCCTGTCTTGTCATGAACAAGCTTTGATAAGGGTTGAAGAAGCACCCCAGAAATGGAGAGTAGGAATGATTGCTAGCTAATAAATTAGGTAGTAAATTTTGGATAGCACTTCAGAAGCCAGATCCTTTCCCTCTGAATTACTAAGTCAATAGCAAGTCAGATATAATACATATGAAATTCAGTGTTTCAGTAGTGTTCTGCTTTTATACTTGTTTTTAATGTGGCTGTTACTGCAAGCCATGCCAGCAGAAAGGAAAGTGTTGCAGGCTTTGCTTCTGGGCTCCTCTCCTTGCAGTGCTCCATCAGCATGGGCTGTCGTGCTGTGTTTGCAGGAGAAAAAGTGGATCACAGGAGCCAGAGACAGGAGTTTGCAACAAGCCCTGTGTACATCTCCACTCCGTCAAGGCTGGTGTTGCCCTTGAGGCAAGGCTTGCAGAGCAGGGGTTTGCAGTCCTGACAGGCAAGTCTTCCCCTTGGGATTGTTCCCAGCCAAATCCCCAGGGGTACCCAGGCCTCAGCTGCATGGCTCGAAGCAGTGCTGTGTGGGAAAACAAGTTAGTGTGGAAAACAGGGGTGTGATGGCCAGACAGCGATGGGCAGTGCTGGAAGAGGGCTCCTGTCCGTCGAGAGTGAATTGGGGAATCGCTGGTGATGGCACCACAGGGAAAACGAGGTGGGGAACGGCCGCCCAAAACGTGTATGTCCCTTTGGCTCCAGCAGGCCTCTCCCCAGCAAGGGCAGTGTGCTTGCACAGCACACACCAGCGCCGGTACTTTGTGTCAGGACCAACCCACAGCAGCCCAGCAGAGCCACTGGGGGCCCTGGGAGCATCGCCCTCTTCTCTGCTGCAAGCTCCGACCTGCGACATTGTCAGCCCGGACCTACCCTCGCTGCTCAGTGACAGCCACGTGCTGGGAAGGGGCAGAGCTGCCTGCATGCGAGCTCATTTTTACTTGCAGAGCTCTGGTACATGCTTGTCTGTGCCCTCCTCCCTTGGGAGTCCAGGGAGGGAGATCCCAGCAGCGGGACACAGGAGGGGCTTTGCAGGCAGAGCCCTGCACAAGGTTTCACAATCTCTGAAATGTCCACCTCTGTTTGAACAATACTAATGTGCCTGTTGATGACTAATGTCATGCTTTGCAAATGGGGCTGAAAAACCAAGTGACTTTTACAGGCCTTCATCTATCTGAACTGTGGGGGTTTGTTCTGATCAAAATTACAAGTGCTTCACCCAGCAGAGCGTGCCTTGCTTGTGAGAGAGACCCGCCAACTCCCCTCTCAGTTGTTACTTCCAAAGGGATGTTCCTGAAAAAAAGTGCCTGGATGTTGTTATGTCACAGGAAGAGGACAGTTTTCTCTGTATGTTTTATTTAATTTGGTTATCCGTCATCTGTTCTGTTAAACTATGAAATACTCCAAGAAGGAGACTAGCCAGCCTTCCAAGGTGTGCATGAGCAAGTGGAAAAAAAAAGTAACTTTCCTCTATTGACTCATGGTCTGTGAAAGAATAGAGAAGAATATGTAAATAATGCAGATATGCTTTATAAAGACAGCGGTCAGAGTAAGCCAAAGTTGCCTCCCATATTTTTCTTTAATTGTGTTATAGGAAATGGTTTTGAATTTTTTTATTTCCTAATAGTCATATCCTTATTAGCCTCGTGTTTTTCCTTCCCATACCGCTCCTGTGGGCTGTGTTGTACGTGGGAATTTCTAGCCTATAAAACCTAAAAACATGTGATAGAAAAACAGTTTATAATTTATGGAATCATTAGTCTGTGTTCTTGCTCACTTGTCTACGTGTACATGCTGACGTATCCCATGTTTTACTGTTGATGTGGACAATGTTAGAGAGGATTATGCAGACTTTTTAACTAGCTATTTATGATTTTATTGGTCTTCATAAATTAATTGTCCTCTGTATTTTAGGAAGGACATTTCAAAATGCCATAATGAAGGGATTGAGGGGAAAACTCCATTGTTCCCTTCGGATGCAAATTCTTTTCTCCCTCCTCCTCTGACTCTGTGGGGTGAGTGGCATAGCACAGCTTGCCTGATGTCTGAGCCCCCTGTTGCAGGGATCCTTGTGATATTACTTTTGTAGTTAAATGTACAAATTCCTTTTTTTCTTTTTGCCATTCTCAGAAACTGATGAAATCATAGCAGATTGTTTTCACTTGAACCCTGTTTTTGTTTTTGAGAAAAGACCACTTTTTTCTTTCTCCATAACTGCATACATTTTCAGAAAAGCCATCATCTGTGTGCATTCAGAGATTATTCATATTCATTTTGTTTCTCCTTTTTATTGATTTGATTCCTAAATGTTATCAGTGAGTTAGAGCTGAGCTCTTTTAATTCAAATGGCATAAGGCCCAACCCTTTGAGATTAGCTGGCAAGCAATTCTGGGCATGATGCCACCTGGCATTTCTCAGAAAGGGGCTGTTAATAAAACACCGGAAAAAAATAAGATTGTTCCAGACATGCAAACTCTTGAAGTTGCAGGGAGTGAGGATTGACAGAGATTTCACAAACACACCCAATATTCTGTGTCACGGCTCAGAAAATGTTCAGGAAATGCCATCCTAATACTGCTGCAGAAAAATTATATTGTAGTAAAGGTACTTTGAGTATGAATTAATTTTTGCTTTGTTAAATTTGTGGCTGAAATACATGTTTCTCATTTTTTTTCCCACTTTGGCTTGGGGTTGGGCTCTGGGATTCCTGCAGCAGAGCTTGGGCTCCACAAGCTCTCAGGCTTTTAGGACCCGCAGTTTGTTCCCTTGCAGTTTGCCTCACCGTAGTGCAGCCCTACAACTTCTGACAGCACAGACTTAAGGCTGAAGAGCATATCCTTCTGGGTCCTCAGCTATAGTGAATCTAGGCAAACCTCTTTGGGATCCTGTCTTGGATCTAAAGAAAGTTTGTTCTCTGCAAGAGACTCTGAATGCAGTGTTTCCAACTTAGTGACTGACATTTTCTGATTATAACTTTTGTTTCATCGGAAAACCTCCAAAAAAAAAAAAAATCTCTATTCCTGGATAAATAGGTCCCAAGACATTTAGGGCTTTATAGGTCTAGACTAACATCTTAAAACTAGCAGGCTGCCCAAGCAGTTATGCATCACAGCTTTAATTTGCTCATGAATTAAAATGCCCCTTAAGAAGCAAGTTGACAAATCCTGCACCAGCTGCAGTTTTCTTTATGCACTTGAGACGTTGTCCCATATACAGCATATGGCCGCAGGCTGTAGAGCACTGATTTACATTGAAAGGCTAGCCAAGAGCAATAAAAAAAAAAATAGTATCCAGTAGGAGGTAGTACTTCAGTCCAAAGAAAAGGTATTTCTTTTCTTATAGTATTTTGTCCCTGCCACTTCACTGCCTGCTTTGTGTATGGAAGATTACTCCTGCTCTGCAACCAGTACTACCACTAAGGCAACCTTGAGCAACTGGTTATTTCTTCATGGTTTTCCTTCTGTAGATGGTAGTGATAGTATGTTTCTTCAATAAACCACATTTTCCTGTTTTCTGGATATAATAGAATATCATCAGATGTACAAACCCTATTGTTTTCTTGCTGGAGCTGCCTTCTGTACTCATCCTCCATCATCATCCTTATTTTCCAGCGTCTGTATATAGAATTTAGAAATAATGACAAGGTGGGAGGTGGAGGGAGGCAAGAAGGTCAAATCCATACTAGCTTTCAGAAGGTAAAGACTCTCAAAGGCAATAGCGAAGATCCAGATGACATAAGAAAAGCAGAGGTTTTTCACTCTCAGTTTACTGCCCCGTCTTCTCCCTAGGCCTCGCTGTCCCAGGACACTTCTGTCCTTGCGAGAGTCCCTTAAATTGTGTATTATTTGCTCTCTGTGTTTCTCGGCCACCAAGTGACGTCAACACGGTGTAAACTTACAATTGTATGAAACGAAATCTTTTCTTTCAGAAAAAAAGTAGTGATCCAGCATTCCTTTCGGATTCAGTCTGACAACAAATATGATTGTATAGGATTCCTGAGGTGGGACAGGATAGGGAGTTATTTATTTACTCTGAGGTCTGCACTAACCAACCTGCTGTCAAGTGAAAATTTGATGATGTAGTTCATAATGTTGTTTTACACAATTCTTCAAGGGAAAAAAAAAAGTAACATGAAGCAGCCAAACCATGTAGCAAACAGTTGTGGGTTTGTCAGAACAGTGAATGGATCTTGAATCCCCATAGCACATATGAAACTTTTTGAACTACATGGTTTTGAATCTCGAAAGCCTATTAGGAATCCTGAAGGGAGGATTTGTTCCTTTTAATGTTCTTGCAGATCCTAGCTGTTCACTTGCTTCTAGTTGCACAGTTATAGACTTGTGTCAGTGCAATTAACAAGCAACTCGAAGTATGNATTCCTGGATAAATAGGTCCCAAGACATTTAGGGCTTTATAGGTCTAGACTAACATCTTAAAACTAGCAGGCTGCCCAAGCAGTTATGCATCACAGCTTTAATTTGCTCATGAATTAAAATGCCCCTTAAGAAGCAAGTTGACAAATCCTGCACCAGCTGCAGTTTTCTTTATGCACTTGAGACGTTGTCCCATATACAGCATATGGCCGCAGGCTGTAGAGCACTGATTTACATTGAAAGGCTAGCCAAGAGCAATAAAAAAAAAAATAGTATCCAGTAGGAGGTAGTACTTCAGTCCAAAGAAAAGGTATTTCTTTTCTTATAGTATTTTGTCCCTGCCACTTCACTGCCTGCTTTGTGTATGGAAGATTACTCCTGCTCTGCAACCAGTACTACCACTAAGGCAACCTTGAGCAACTGGTTATTTCTTCATGGTTTTCCTTCTGTAGATGGTAGTGATAGTATGTTTCTTCAATAAACCACATTTTCCTGTTTTCTGGATATAATAGAATATCATCAGATGTACAAACCCTATTGTTTTCTTGCTGGAGCTGCCTTCTGTACTCATCCTCCATCATCATCCTTATTTTCCAGCGTCTGTATATAGAATTTAGAAATAATGACAAGGTGGGAGGTGGAGGGAGGCAAGAAGGTCAGATCCATACTAGCTTTCAGAAGGTAAAGACTCTCAAAGGCAATAGCGAAGATCCAGATGACGTAAGAAAAGCAGAGGTTTTTCACTCTCAGTTTACTGCCCCGTCTTCTCCCTAGGCCTCGCTGTCCCAGGACACTTCTGTCCTTGCGAGAGTCCCTTAAATTGTGTATGATTTTCTCTCTGTGTTTCTCGGCCACCAAGTGACGTCAACACGGTGTAAACTTACAATTGTATGAAACGAAATCTTTTCTTTCAGAAAAAAAGTAGTGATCCAGCATTCCTTTCGGATTCAGTCTGACAACAAATATGTTTGTATAGGATTCCTGAGGTGGGACAGGATAGGGAGTTATTTATTTACTCTGAGGTCTGCACTAACCAACCTGCTGTCAAGTGAAAATGTGATGATGTAGTTCATAATGTTGTTTTACACAATTCTTCAAGGGAAAAAAAAAAGTAACATGAAGCAGCCAAACCATGTAGCAAACAGTTGTGGGTTTGTCAGAACAGTGAATGGATCTTGAATCCCCATAGCACATATGAAACTTTTTGAACTACATGGTTTTGAATCTCGAAAGCCTATTAGGAATCCTGAAGGGAGGATTTGTTCCTTTTAATGTTCTTGCAGATCCTAGCTGTTCACTTGCTTCTAGTTGCACAGTTATAGACTTGTGTCAGTGCAATTAACAAGCAACTCGAAGTATGCGAAAAAAAAGAAAAAAAGGAACAATGGAAGATCTTCCTTCTGGAAGAGAAAAGAAGTAAAAAGGCAATACAGTATTTGTGCTCAGTAATCACAGAAAACAGATCAGTTTTTAATTTCCAGTAGCAGGGTCTGATTCCAAACTACGTCAACTTAGTGCACATGATGCTTATACTAAGTGAATTTCTGAATTTAAGGACTTTATGTTACTATGTTTTCCTGTGGCTGAGAATTAAAAAAAAATCACATTAAGTAGATGAATGTGTATAGCATGTGTGCTCTAGTATGTACATGCATCAGCTTTGTCTTTGGACAAGAAACTACGCAGAACTGTTTGAAGGCTATTCACACAATTGCTGAGGTTGGACAGCACCGCTGGATATTGCCTTGTCCAACTTCCGTTCCCAGCAGTGTCAGCCAGAGCAGGTTGCTCAACACTGTCCAGTCAGTTATCAAATATATCTAAGGATAAAGACTTCAGAACTAGTTAGTTGTTTCAATTTACACACAACATACATCCTTATGTTTGGTTTAGCTGAGCTGATAGGAAACGGAAAAATTCCTTGCTAGCTCAGTAAGAGAAACAATACCTTTATGCACACTGTTGTCATAAATCCTTTTACATAGAAGTCATATTGAATCTGTCACGGTATTTCCTTGGTGAAGTCAAGAGGGCTACACAAATCCATGAGCGCTTGTGAAGGGTGAACCCTGAGCAACTGGCTGGTGCTCATGGTGCCAACTACTTGTGTGTTTTGCCAAGTCAGCTTTGTTGTTCAGGAATGATTACATTCGTACGTGATTATAAGTAGCTAAGGTTGCGTAATGTTGTGGTTGAAATAGGACCTGTAGTTTTGTGACCTTAAGATTTAGCAGGAAACATTTAGTTTCATAGCTAAGACAGGAGTGCCTATTCCATGCAGTAGGACAGAATTTGGAGAGCCTGACCAGCAGGGATCAGAGTGAGAATTTCCATTATCTTTGTGTGCTTGAGGGACATTGGCTAGTTGCTTGGGGATGTGAATAAGGAAATCTGAGTATGCATCCAGCTGACAGAGCAAGTGGTCAGCTTTTTCAATATAATCTCTTGCAACAAGACCTATTTCTCCTGCAGTAAATGGTTAACACCTTCCTGCCCATAGCTGTAGGCTTTTGGCCTACAGCAGGGGATTGGAAATTGTTCGTGTTTTAGCAGAGGGACTACAGATATTCTGTCCTGGGAGACTGGCTTTTGCTTCACAGTAGGTTGCTGTTTCCATGGGATTGCCTCCCAGGAAAAGTTACTTATCAGTATCAGTAGACAGAAAAGGTAGAGAAGAGATTGGTTTGTAGGTGAGTAAGGCAAGATCAGTTGAATCAGTTGATGCAGCACATCAGGAAAGACTGAGGAACACGCAGGTGTTATGAGTATCTTTTGCATTGGTATCAGTGCTTGCCTGTCTTTTCTTGATGGACTTTAGAGCCAGTCCACGCACCAGTGTGGAAGGACCTAATGTTTTGCATAAACACTTTGTATGGTAGCTGGCTGTATTTATGTTACAAATGACGATTTCCAACCCACGTGACAGTTAAGCTTTTGTTATCACATGGATCCTTCTAAAAAGAAACTATTGCATTTATATGTGTATAATATGTATAAATATATATGTAGCATATGTATACATAAACATATATAGTATTATTTATAACTATGGGTTTATATATTTTGTGTGTGTATATATATAGTACATGTGTGTATATAGTTGCTATTCTCATAATTAATTAGGTAAGTAGAGCCAGAGCTTTTCCAAGCCAGTGACTGAAATAATAATGAACAGAGAAGAATTTAGTATATCTGAATGCTTTCGTGTGGCTTTGGTCAAATTACTTAGAGGTGTAAATAATCAGTGGTTGAATTAAGCGAGAGGCCTGACACATACTGGAAAACCTCCATCGTCTGTCAGATGTTTTACAACTGTGATGAATGAGTTTGGATACATAATGTGAACATGTGTTAAACAAGTTCAGGCCAAGTGCCACATGGTGTGGTAAACAGAAATTGCACTTCAGGAATGTCTGAAAATATAAATGGATGGTAGGTGGTATGTGGAGAGCGCAGGGAGCATAGCCTTTCCTCTGGGAAGGGTAGAAGGAAAACTCTTCTTATGTGCTTCAGAAATAGCTTTTTATTGTTGTTACTGGTTTTAACAAATACAGAAGTAGAGGTTTGCTGGTATTAAAAAGAATTGAGTTGTTCAGCTGTTAAGCTGCAAACATGGTGTTTTGTGCCCATTGCAAACTTCCCTGGAAACTGCCATGAACCGGCACGGCGCTGAGCCTTACGGAAAGGAACCCAATAGCCTGAGTGACTCTATTTAAATTACATTTGTTAGAAAAGCTGTTGATGTGGAGGGGCTGGGGGGAAAAGTTAAATAGGAAATTGATCTAAGTGAGGCTTGGAGTGTTTCAGGGTCTGTCTCACCTCTGTCTCTGCAAATGGTGAGAGAGGTGAAGAGCTGGTGCCCCAATTGTCAGTGCACCATTGCTTGGGGACGCATTGGCCAGCTTTTGTTTCAGAAGGGAAAAATCTGCTGACAGAGGAGTGGGTGGTTTTGCATATTAACTTCTCTCATGCTGCTGTGTAGAACCTGTGTGGCTAATGCACTTAAGCAAACTCACTGATTTCCCAGTGCAACTGGGAGAAGTGTTTAGCACAGAGGTTTTTGTTGTATTTGTTAATAGGAGTGAAATAATTGCTCAGGTATTTGCTTTGTATTTTCTCTCACTCTTACATCCAGCTATACTTCTGTGGAGGCTACCAGTGTCACACATCTTGTTCCTGGGTATCTGGGATATTTTTCACCTGTGAAAATGGGGCAGAAATTCCAAAAGTAAAGTTCCCATTTGATGAACAGTCTTTTATCAGTAATTTCCCGATTTTAATGTGTGTGGTTTTGGGCACCTCCCTTCACCCTGACCTTGGTACTTGAAAGTTGTAGCAGTAGCCTGCTTCTGCTACATTTTATAAGGATGTGAAGTGCTTAAATACTTATACTATTAACTCTTTGCAGTCTGATGTACATGTCCTTTAGAGAGTATCAAGTTATGCCTCCACTGCTGCAAAAGCCTTCATATCATAACAATCTGAGTTGTTATAAAAAGTAGCAACTAAAGGACAACGGTCTGCATAGGAGTAAAGGAATAGCAACTGCAGTGCTCTCTTGAAGGGCTTTTGGTTCTGGCATGTGAGGCTTAAGACTGTTGGCTCCCATGTGACGTTACCTCACTTCCTAGTGTGTTAAGGCTGTCATGGTGCCTGTGCTGTGTTCTTGGTGTGCCTCTTCTGTGAGGCATCATATGGTAGATGCAGCAGCGATGTGCCAGATACCTGAAACAAACACATGCCAGTGTGATCCAGGATGTGGTGAGGCACATGGTGCAGCTGTGGTCGAAATGTAGGGAGGTGAGTTGTCCAGCAGATAGCAGGGACCCCTGAACCTCACCAGGCTACTGCATGAGGACTGCCCATGTGCTTGACCTGACATCTGCATCGGATGACATTCATGCATTGGCATGGATTTACCTCGAAATTTTAGTGGTTCTGTTCCAGTTTATTCTTGGGATTTTATTTTCTTTTTAGTTGCCAAAATCGTGCGTTTTGCATGTGTCCCAACAATTTCGGAGTGATGGGAAACTTGCTGACCCTGAATTACTTTGATATTGGCTTAAAGTTTTTTGTGCTACACTCTGTCCTTCTGCACATCAAATAGTTCTTCATTTCCTCTCTGTTGCAAATGAGCTTCTGTATCCTTCAAGTAAAGAGGCATCATTCAATAACCCTAAAATTCATCAAGACACGTGGAAGAAGGCAGGTCAACTTATTTGAACAAAGCTGATTAACTAGTCTAATGTGTTTTACTGAGACCACATCTGCTAGGAACTGTGAGACTATTGCTTAAGGGATTGTTCTTTGCTGTGTCATGCTGTAATACTAAAGCAAAACCAAGTTTTGATCTGTTGAAATGCTCTTTCTCCTCTTTACTCAAAATCAGTAAAGCCTCAGTTGAACTGCTGTGTCTGGGTTTAGGTGAATTTGTTGGTGAGAGGAAGTACAGAAGAACAAGAGGCATTATCAGAGGTTTAGGAAAAATGAGCTACAGGTAAAGTTGTTTAATGTAACAAAGAGACTGTTACATTAAGATGTTACAAGAGTTTTCAGACTGAAGATGTCTGAAAATATAAATTTTTTAAAAAGGGTTTTAGAAATCAATAATACTATCAGTAAATGTGGAATATTGAAATAAATATCCTGGAGATGTGGTGAAATTTCCATTGTAATTTTATGCTTATGCAAAGAATTTTTATTTTTTTTGGTTAATTATTTGGGAAAAAAAACCCCACAGATGAAGCTCTACTGGAGTTTTGTGTCCACTTTAGAAGCTTTCTGGAAGGGATCTTTATGACTTTTATGTGATGCTGAAATACAAATAAATATTAATCCTTAATATTAATCGTGCCTCAGTCACAGGAGCATCTACTGTTTATTTTATATGTGAGGACTTTGTGGTGGCTACTTGGTCTTGGCCACTCCAAATGTAAAAAAAAAAAAAAGTTCAAACCACCCCAGCAGTGTGGCTATGAGACTGGAAAGTCTCACATGCATGTAAACAGTGCAGACTCAGGTATTTAAAGATGTGCAACACCATTGTAATCTCTAGCAGCAATCTGGGAAGAAGCAGCTTTATAAGATTTCACCATCAACCACCGCTGATACTCTTTTTCCTGTTGCCTTGCTGTCAGATGAGTTGTCCATACTTACTGTCTAAATTTTTGAATTACCTCTGATGGGGTTGAATGCATGCGGTTAATTAGGAGGCTGCATCCTCAGTGGTTGTAGGCTGGTAAACTCTCATGCACTTGCTGAGGGTGGACAGGGGTCACTGGAACAGACTGGTCTTGGAGATATCCTCTGACATATTTTGCTGTGTCTTACACAACAGTAAAACTTGGTCTGAACTTGAAGTTCAGAAGCTTGTTCATGTTCTTGGCTCAAACCTGTGGTCTCTTTGTGCTTGGATGTTTTGCCTCTTGCCAAGCTGTCAGCACAGATAAGGCATCCATAATTCCTAGGGATAGCAGGCGTGTGCCTGAATACTTTGTCTTTTTATTTTGGTGATAGGTTGCTATAATTTGCTTGTTGGTCTTTGTTTACTGATTGAGCATGCAGGGCAGCATGTTGGCACTGTGTTTAAAATGGAATAAAACAAGAAAACTCAAATCATGGCTAGTGTGGTGTTATTAAGAACCTGTAAATCCAAGAGGCACTCATGCGCTTGCTCAAGCACAAGCATACAGGTCAGCATTTCAGAGACCTGATTGTAAACTAAAACAAACATTAAAGATTGGCTTCAACATATTTTTTATTATTATTTTTTACCATCAGATTGGTTACAGTAATCTCTAAAGCAAGCAGTAAGTTCTTTTGTGTTATTTTATTTTCCAGCAATTTTCCCTGGCCCCCTTCTCTTGAATTCTGTAACCTATATTTTGGTATAACAACTACTTTCCTACTGCATTACTCTTTAGGGAACAATTTTGCATTAGTAGGGGAATGAACAAGATGACATCTTAAGTCTTTTGCATCACCACTTTCTGTAATATGGCACTGTAATATTTGACCTTGTTACACAGCCTTTTCACTTCTGTAACCCTTTGACTTTTACAGATCAGTTGCAGCATTTTGTGGACATGCAGAAGTGCCCTCCTTTGAAGTTATCAACCCAAAGTACTGTTTCCTGCATGTTAGTTGTAAAGAGCATATTAGTGCCTTTTGCATTCAAGTGGAGAGGACCTATATAAATAAATAATTGCAGGGGAATACGATGTGGTGGTGCCTGTTCCATAGCTGGAATGAATACACTGAAGAAGCAGAGGATCTTTATTTTGCTAATATGTTGGCAAGGCTGTAACTTTGAATATGCTTTTCTAGTGTTGCTTTTTATTTCAAGGAAGGAAGAAGTACTAAGCTACTTGAAAAAATCTTTTTCTAGATCTGTACTGTGTCTGTGGACCTACAGAGTGCACTTCACTGCTGTTGTTCAGGAGAACAGGCTTTTCCTGTGTGTGCAAAGTTATCAGTAGGTATCAGACTTGGATGGGAAATGTGACTCTAAATTCTGTTTTTTAGCTTGCAAAGTCAGAAAGGGTGCATGTGAGAGAAGTAATTTGGAAATGGAAAGAGAATCTGTGGTGATATTAAAGTAATAAGTGGATTCAGAAATGCCTTCCTGTTCTGGTTTGTTCATAGACTTCAGCTCGTGAAGAAGGGCAAAATGCTTTCAGGGGCATTGGCCTGGCAGTAATTTCTCCAGCTCCAGCCTGACCATGAAAGCCAGTTATAAAAAAGATGTTTTGGCAGTGACCAGCCCCTGCATTTTCTTTATCTCTCTAAAGACCAGTAATTTATAAATCCCATTGGGTTTTTTTCTAATCACTGCAATGCTTGAGCCATTCAAGTGCCTTGGGGTTGTTGCTGCTGTTTTTTGTGCAGTTAAATGTATTTCCTTGTTGGCTCTGGGTTTTCATGTCCCATTCTAATTTTTACTTCATAAGCTGTTGGGCTTTTTTATTACTTATGTCCTTTTTTCCACAGCAGCAGCAGAAGACAACAGACAGGTTTATGCAGTACAGAGTTGGGAAAACAATAGTGAGCATAGAGGTAAAAGACCTAAGGGAAATAGTACTAGCCCTTTCTGTCTGCCAGCCTCATGCTGTTCTCTGCCCACATCAGCTTATATGTCCTTCTTTCACTTGCTCGTGTGTAAGTGGGGCCTTAATACACTAAGTAAGTTAGAAATAGAAATAGCGAAAGGAAGTTTTGATACCATCAGTGCTTAAATCTTAGCATAACGCAGTGCAACATATGGAGAATACCAGCTTCCACAGCTGTAATGCCCAGGGTCCAGCAGATGAAAACTCAGGTTTCCTTTTACATTTAACTATATAAACACTTGCTGCATTTTAGCATCTCCCTTTAGTGTAAATCATTGGCATTTGTTTGCCATAGTGTTTATAGATAGTGTGATAAATGTTCTTCCTAGTTCTATGTGGATGGGTCTGCAGGAGCAAAGGAATAGTAATTTAGAGCTTTGTGAAGGGAAAACTCCAGCTAATGGTTTATCTGTGACACACGGTTTGCTTGAAGCCAAGCAGACTAAACAGAAGGCTGGTTGAGGAGAGATCAGTTTAGCCCTGTTAGGCTGCCATAGTGGAGTATGGAGAAGATTGGAAAGTCCCTTCTGCCAGCTATATGTAGAAAAACCTCCTTCTTTTAAATCTTACTGAATTACTTAGTTGTAATGTTTGTATTAGTAGCACTCCAGACTTTCACTACTCCTCTTGTTTGTCCTCCCTCTTAACGACTCCCCTTTGCTCTTTCGGTTGCTTCTCTGTTGTTTCATGTCTCTGATTCCTCATCCTCAGGGTTGTCGTTTTTCTCCTCTGTCCTCTGGACTTCCCTTATTGTTACTCCTTTTCTCACAGATTACATCTCATTTCATATCTCTGGGAAACAGAGGAGCAAGAATCAGGGTACACTTGATGTGGAGAATGCTGGCACCTGCAGGAGTGGATACATTTGACACTCAATTCAAAATCTGTAATTGTTCTTGTTCTGACGGTGTTATGTTAATTCCCTTCTGATAGAAGTTAGGACACTTGGTACTTCAAAGAAATGTTCAAAAAAATATTAGCTTCGGTCCTTCTTCCCAAATGGGGTTTCTGTCCTATGTGCTCTCCCTGTGGAAATCCAGCCAACCGTTTCTCCCAGTTGCTTCTTGCAGTGCCAGGAGAGCAGACTTTTGCCCTTGAAGAGGCAGGGAACTCCTTATGCGTGAGCATACAGAATTGCTCTGAAGTGCTGGCCATATCGGGTATTTCGCATTCCTAGTGGAGATCCCACTATGGAGTTCTCCCTGCTTGCCTGTCCAGACCCACGGGCTCCCTGGGGTTTCCAGATGCCTTCTCTCCTCAGGTGGCCCTTTGCACTCTCTGCTTTAAGCCTCTGACAGCGTGGCTTTAGGGAATGGGGCAGGAAAGGATGTCTGAGGCTATTTTGTGGCTTTCTCTCCTCCCACTCCCCACCTGCAGGTCCTTTACAGAGAAAGGGCGCAAGGATGCAGGCTCTTCTTGTATGTGGGAGTAATAGGATCCTCTCCCCACAAAGGATCCCCCTCTCCCAGCGGGGGCAAAGGACTCTGCTTGCTGAGGGGACCTGCTGTCCCAGATAATTAGCTAAGCAGCTGCTGTGTGTCTGGATGAAAAGGAGGGAGGGAGGCTTTGCTCTGGTGGGGAGCTGGGGCAGCATTCCTCAGAGGCAGTCTGTAGATTCCTCTGAAGCAGTCAGCACAGACAGTGACACAGGCTCAGCACTGCATGGCCGGGCTTCCCGAAACTTGTACGCAACCACTTGCTTGGCATCAGGTCCTTTATTGTGGGAAAACTATTTTTCCTCACTAAGTGCTAATCATTTATCCCTGGATCAGTGGGAGAATATATAGCTTAATGTGTTGTGCTAATTAATGTATAACGAACTATTTATAGGGAGAAAATAAAATCAGATTTGGAGAAAAACCGAAGATTTGTAATATGCAAACCAAAGTAATCTCAGCAGAAGCAGCAAGTGTGTTAATGCAGTAGTGGGCAATGTGCCTGTGAATGAATCCCTTCTCCATGTATTTTCTAGGGGGTCTGGGAGGAAAAAGGGAATGCCTTGTCTGGCCGACACATTTATGACTAGCTTTTGTGGACAAAAGTAGAACTAAAAAGAGAGCCTGTTCTTGGCACAGGACCAGGTCTTTTCATAGATGGCTGCTTTAATTTGTTTGACGTACAGTGAAAGACTGGCACACTGCACTAATTAGTTTTATATACAGTTGTTTTATAGATCCGAAGCACCATATGTACCTGTGGACCCACTCAAGTAACCCAGTGAAGTCTACCAGGCTCCTTCCTGCAGCCTGCTCACAGGGTTGGACTCGTATGCCTTACTTCTGGCTGTGCTGCTGAATTTTTTTACCCAATTTTATAATTGTGTAAATTCATTCAGATAGAATAACAGCCATTTAAAATTGGAATAGCACAGTAATAAATTTGGAAGTGTGGTTCTTGGCATTCACAAAGAAGGGGGTTTTATTGTTATAAATATTTTTCTTTGTTCTTTAATTTTTTCCCTCATCAGTGCTGGTGGAAATCTAGGTAGTTCATTTTAAAGACTGTCACTATTACTTCTATCACTAATACTTCTTCCTTGTCAGCACTTAAAGTTTTAGGCATTGTTGCAGGGACAAGAATGAAGTTTTTAGTTTCTAAATGCTAGCTAGTTCCTAAGTGGCTAGTGGAAGCCAGAGAATATTGCTACTTCTGTCCTGTGCAAGGACTTTAGAAATAAATGGCAGGAAATGTTTCAAATGTCATTTAATTAGATCTGCACCAGGTACCCTGCTAATGTAATCAAATGTGGAGTTAATCTCCCTTTTATGTTTTTGTAAGGAAAGGAGCTCTGTCTTGAAATTATGGTTTAAAGAAAAGAGGCATGGATGGAAGACATGGAGGTCATTCAGGCAGCAGCAAGTGAAGCAGAGCAACTCCCATTTGTGCTCAGCCAGATGTTCACGAGCCTTTGCCAATAGCTCAAAAGGCTGATGCTACATAAATTACAATATCCCAGGGACTAATTCAATGTGTGTGATGGAAAAGGAAGGGAGGAGGATGGTACCATGTCGGTCAGAGGTCAGGTGTAGCACATGGGACTGAACCAAGCAGTATTCAGCCAGTTCTATTTTTTTCTTGTATTATTGTGGATTGAAAATGCTAATTTTCCTATAGAAAGCAGAAGAAAAGTCAATACTTTCATTAAAAAATATAAAGACCAATGATTATTTTCTTTCAATAGTCTGTTTTCCCATGTAGGTGAAAGAGCTGAATACCTAATGAAATTTGAGCTTCTGACAGTTATCTTTGAAAATATAGAATCCCCTTTGAAAGCTAGTGGTGGTCTGATGAAATGAAGATCTTTAAAGGCTTCTCTTGCTTTCTGAAAAGATGCCAGTTGCAAACCAAACTGCCTCCCCTCCACTTTTATACCAAATTCACCTAGAGAAATCCCTTTTCATCTAGCATGAAGTGCTAGTTGAAAACTCCTCTCTAGAGTAGTTATTTTTACAGAAGTAAAAGCAAACAAAAACCCAGGGTAATAAATAATGTTTTTCCTTTGGAGCATTAAGCCTTCTCTCAACCAGAGTGCTGCCATTGCAAGAAAATAGGCACTTTTAGGTTGCTGCCTCTCACGCATGTCTCTCTGTATCGCAATCCCGGTTATCTTTGACATTCTGCCTGTAGAAAGAGTGTGAGTTAAGGGAATCTCTTGGTCTTTCAAGGATATACACCTACCTGTTATGATGTGAAGGATAATTTAACAAATGTGACTCTTGCTTTTTACTGAAAGGCAAATAAAACCCAAGCCCATACTAGTATCTGGTTTTCTGTCAGATGGTTTCAGAAGAGTTGACTCTGATTTTGAATGTTTGGGGTTGGCAGTGCAGATACTTTTTAATTTCTCAGGATGTCCTACAGTCAGGATTTCAAGGTTAATGAAGTACCAACTTAACATCCTAAACAGTATTGTTCAATCAATGGGAAGCTGCCATGGAGGCACAGAGTGCCTTTTCTTTCATAAAATAAAGAATTAAGCAGTGCCCTCTAGTGTTAGTTAATATCAGAGGGAACCAGTAGGAGAATTTTCTATTCGTCTAGGTGTCTGCAATTAAAGCTCTTTCATAGCCACAGATACAGCTCTTTATTTCTTTTTTACTGTTTTTCTTCAAGAAATGCAATAGCATAGCTTATCAGGACATAACTGTCAGAAATGCAGTCCCTAATAGGTAGGTACAGTCAAATATCTCAAACTCTCTGACTTGATTATCTTGTCTGATCTTGAAGTGTATGAGTGTAGTGTGTCCAACCTGTACTTGACCTGGGGAAGGACGGGAGCTGTGTTTTACCAAAGGGCCAGAGACTCATTAATTTCAGGGAAAGGAATAGCAGCAAGAGCTCCTGCTTGAGGTTCAGACGTTCAATTTCTGGCATAAAGCAGTCCTGGTGTACGTACTGAAGCTTATCTACAGCATGTTGTAACAAGGCAATGAGCAGGCAGGTCTTTCAGGCTGTCCTTGGAGCTCCACAGAATTTTTTGGTTCTGATGGCAGTAGCCGCTTTAACTCTTGCTTCAAAGATGTAGGCATCATTTGTTCCAGTTAAAGACAACTCTGCCAGGGATGTGCTGTGGGAATTACAGTCACCTCTGTGCTTCAGTATGGAAGGTTATTTCTCAGCCTGTTTAAAAGAGGGCAATGCTTTAAATTGCTAATGTAAACGATTGAGTGTTAAGAAGCATTTGCTTTCTGGTTTCTGAATCATCCTCAATGTGGAAACTTTTTGAGCAAATGTGCCTTACCCTCTGTTTTTTTTAGTTTGATTTTCTTCTGTAGTAAAAGAGCTTACTAGTGATTATTGCCTTTCAGTTTCTGCTGATGTGTTTTTGTGGCCTTGATTGCTGTCTAGGGCTTTTGGGATGAGCCCTAAGGTTCCCGTGGTGTTAAAGTTGCTGTTGACAAATGGGAATCCTGTAAGGCCTTGAGAGCTTCTTACCAAGTGTCCCTGAGCTTTAATCTGGTGTGTGCATTTATCATTTTCTGAAAAACATCACACAGAAATACAATAAAAGTATAAGCTTTTATAAAGTGGCCCATGCAATACCTTGTCATACACCAGTTTGCCTGCCTTGGGTGAGGTTCGCCCTGGACTGCGATTTTATAAACTCAATCACCTTCTGATGTAGCATGATTCTGAATAGTGACCATCTCCCTTACCTCCTTGGGCTATGCTCTGTAAATGTTCCTGATGGATGCGGCACTATAAGAAGTAGGTGCCAAGACTTAGATAGACAGTCAGTGTATTATCTGTGTGTAAGGGTTAGGAACTTGTTATTTACAAGTTGGTTCAGCAAGATTAGCCAAAGATGTGGAGGGAACTGGGGATGTATGTTGTCTCTGTGTAAACCGATGGACATTGGTAGTAGGTGCTAGAAATGAGATGATTTACCTGGAGTACTGCTCCTCAAAAGGGGTGTCAGACCAGCTGAAAAGTTTGCTACATGTGCTGCTATTTTGTAGCCACTGCTGTTGCCAAACTTGATACTTCCAGTAGTTATTGATTCTTTAGCTCTAATGATAGATCCCTTTAGAGCTGCAGTTAATAACTTCAGTCCTCTTTGCTTACAGGCGAGCAGGGAGAGCATTGTTTGTGCTGCTTGCCAAGGATGATGTTATACTCTGTGAAAAGACCAAGATAAAAAATGTTCAGCATTGTTACTCTGAGATGTACCAAAAAATCTGCACGCACCAATGAAAGTTAACTGGCGTTATGGTATCATAACAATGGTTCGTTAGGACTTTACCCTGGGCCAGAATGATGACTAGTCCCACTTAAGACCAAGACCAACAGATGGCATTTGTTAGGACATTGATATCTATGTACAAAGTTGCCAGCACTTTAAGAAGTGGTGCCTTTCTTAATTAAGATGATAATGTACTGCCTTGTTTGGAGAGATTCTGCCCATAATGATGCTGGTGAATTATGAATAAAAGGAAATTAGCAATAACAAATGCCAGATGGAGGAGTCTTTCAAAGAGGAATATTTTGTGTAATATGGCATGTAAAGTTGACAGACTAGGTCTTAAAAGACCTTTATTATTCTTTAAGCTTTCCTGACAAAATTGTTCTTTATCCTGCCAAGAAATGTAGTTTCACATGCCAGTGTGTTTTTAAGCTGGAGTAATTAAAGTATGTCTCTAAGTTTATGGCTTGAAGTGAAATCTGTTCCTTCAGTGTTTTGTCAGGAATCTATAAACAGTGCAAGAAAGGAGACAACTTATAACAACAATAGTTTTGCCAATTCTACACGTTCTGCCTTTGAAATCAGAGGCAATTAGGGATGAACAAAACTGCTTCCAAAGTTTACAAAAAAAAAAAAAAGTATAAGTTTTGCTGAGGTTTTACTTTACATTTTTCCTAGGGTTGAAGAAGACTATTGTGAATGAGAAATGTTTTTCTAAAATTAAAACCTGCCTTATTTGATTGAAGTAAAAAGTGATTACTGAGTTATATATTCATTGAATCCTCAATGTTAGGCCATTTTTGTAACTTCCTGAGAAAGGGAAATAAAATTTAGTTTGGTTTTGTAGTGTAAAGTAGTAATTAAAAGAGAAATAGATGAGGGAAATTAAGAAATAAAACTGTGGGGTTTGAGATTTCATTTTCTCATAAGAGTATTCCTACTTCATGGGCATTCCAGCTTTGATCTCATGACCCACTGGCCACTTTGCAGAGAAGGTCCTTTCATGATATCTGTGAGTGAGGCAAACTGT
The DNA here is from genome assembly GCA_013400615.1 of Syrrhaptes paradoxus. Classification (NCBI taxonomy): domain Eukaryota; kingdom Metazoa; phylum Chordata; class Aves; order Pterocliformes; family Pteroclidae; genus Syrrhaptes; species Syrrhaptes paradoxus. Next base: position 6,395 of record VZTO01008156.1, on the reverse strand, counting down.
GTCATGGGAGGTGACTGCAAAGGTTTGATTTTCCTTTTTAATTAGATTGCATTAGTGTTATAAAGTTCAACTTAGGACTGTATAAGTGCTGCATATAGTCTGTCTCTACCCAGATATGCCAAATGTAGTAGACCAGGAAGGCTTGAAAAGCATACATTCTGCTCCATCCATGCATAGTCACAAATCGGTTCCAAAAATGCAGTAATAAACTTGAGACATATAGTGCAAGGCTTCCTCCAAAAGCATAAACATTGTGGCAGGGTTCAGAAAGATAGCAGAAGAGTTGCTTTTGTCGTCTATTTAAGTTATTTCTGTGAGTATGCATTAGTAGGGGAATAAATGAAGTAATATATTTCAGTATTGGATGATGAAAAGAAGGCTTCTGCTTCATTTAGAAAAAGATCAAGATCGGTTTTCACGAGAATAAGACACTGTTTTGAATTATGCTTAGAACAGACTGTCCGACTATTTCTGGTATTAATGTTCATTGCCATTGCAGAAAGGATTTAACAATAGAAAGATGAGAACATTAGAAAAGAATGTCTAGAGGGAAGGCAGTCAAGGATGGGATTCAGTGGCTCTAGTTTTGATAACAAAAGCAGAGTGCTCTCAGTTGAGTCTTTTGAGAATAATCTGGTACTTTCAATAAACCCTGAATTTACCTTAATTCAGAAAGAGCAGTATTTCTCAGTGTTTTCAAAAACTCCTTAGAGCATTGTTTCTCACTGCCCTTGTTGAAGCTATTGTGAATTTATCTGGGAGGTGCCATCTGAAGTTATGGACAACTGAACCCTGGTTTTACTTGCACTTTTTTAATGAACAAGCCCTGTATATATAAAAAAACAAAGTTGCTTTTTTTTAACAGCAGTCAGCCTAATGGGAAATGGATGCTATGACTCTTCCAGTGCAACTCTTTTGAAATCTATACTAATTTTTTGCCACATTGTCAGTTTTGTTTATGCTGAACTCCTTTCATCTGTTTTACTTTTCCAGAAAAACTTTACAATTCCAATGGACGAGAGCTGAGACGGGCACTTTTCTCCTTGAAACAAATATTTCAGGTGAGCAAATAATGGCTGTCCATTCTGTGATCTGAACATGAATTGGATTTCTTCTTTGTAATGTAGGGGAATAACGTGCGGTTTCTGGCAAAAGAGAATTTTAAGAATTCATTTATATTGTGTAATTAGCCAATTGTTTCTTAGAGTCTTTTATCTTTGTGGTCTGCAAACCTTTCTCTGTTCCTTCAGTCTGTCAGAAGGAAGGACCAGATGCAGATTAATGGCAAAGTTAGTGGCTGGAACCTACCGGGAAAGGAGAGAAGTTGGGACTCTTAGATGGAAAATTAGGCTTCTCACTAGAAAAAGGCATAGTTCTGTATAGGGAAGACCAAGAGGGGCATGTGAAAAGAAAGAGCTAGGAAACCATGTGTCAGGGTGATGGCCCAACATTGGCCTAGTAATTGACAAATATACTAGATTTAAGCCACATCAAAAACTGAAAAAGGATGTGAGAGACGTGGGACATATCTAATGAGGAACCAAGATATAGTGGGAGAGCTCTGAAGATGTTAGAATTCAGATGGAGGTTAGAGGAAACTGTTTGCTGTTTAGCCAAAAAGAGACTTCTTAGAGCTGAAGAGGGTGTGGTAGAGACTTATCAGTTTAAGGAGAGGCATGGATTTGAATTTGAGTGTTTGTTACGGAGGAGACACAAAATCAGCAGGATTTTGGGTCTTGTGGGAAAGTAGCCAATGTGATAGACAAGTGGTGTGGATGTAAATGTTCTCTTCCATGTAGGCTATTTGAAGTCTCATAGGCATTTCTGAGCACATAGTGCTTGGTGCTTTCAGTGAATACACCAGTAAGACCCTCTGTCTTAAAGGTGATCAGCTGTTTTCATGGAAATGTTATTTAAATATTAATCCTAATAAATTTAGTTGGAGTTGACTGGGTTGAAGAGTAATGAGAGGGAAGGGAAAAGTGATTCACTGAAACCCATATCTGTGTATGAATTTAGTTTTTAAGTGAAGCCTGTCAGACAGTTTCAGAACATAATTTTCCTGCTTCCTAGTATGTGTG
>VZTO01008155.1:409844-428787 GCA_013400615.1 Syrrhaptes paradoxus | reverse complement strand
TGCCATGCTTTTTTTAAGTAACTTTTTTTTTTTTTTTTACTACTTCTATAGTCTATCAGTATTGCCTAGCTCAGGGGAGTACAGTTTCTATAAGCCAAAGGTCAAACTCCATCATTTCCTAATGACTGCAAAAATATACCTTTCGCTAAATTGCCAAGCAACAACCATTTCGAATTCCACGGCTGCCTTTCTTTATGTGATCTTTGTCCCTGTGGATGACTGTAGCAACATGACTGCAGGGAATTGAAATGGTGAAGATGCTGTTTGGAATGTGCATCTATGCAAATAATATTTTTACAGAAATGTTTCTCTTTTTTAAAGTTTCTGCTTTCTGAGGTTCCTTGACATATCCTGGGTTGTCCTCCTAGATTTGTAATCTGAAGTGGACAGTAATTGCAGCTAATGCAGAGGGAGATCCTCATGTAGATCACTCCTCATATATCAACAGGTTTTGTGAAAGCCCAGGTTTTTTTCCTGTAGATAGTAAAAATTCAGATGAGGAGTCTGCATCTGTTCAAATGCCTGCTTTAAGTTATAATGTTTCAAGCTATGTATCTTGAAATCCATGCAATATAAAACTTTAATTTTAAGANTTTTGTAAAAATTCAGATGAGGAGTCTGCATCTGTTCAAATGCCTGCTTTAAGTTATAATGTTTCAAGCTATGTATCTTGAAATCCATGCAATATAAAACTTTAATTTTAAGAAGTTCTCAGAGTACTGGTAGTAATTAAAATAGAATGCATCTTTATTTTATGAAGGAAGAATCGTCTAGCTCTGATGAGGATGTTTGTTAGTTTTTTAATGGCATGTAGCTCTTTGTTTTACAAAAATGTGTAGGTACACCTGAAATATCAATGCATTTAGAATAGTTTCACTTGTACAGAATTTTTTTTATTTAATAAATCATGAATATGTGACTATGCTAAAAGTCAGCCACAGGCGGATGATTAAAAAATGAGGCATTTAGAACAGATAACATCAGGACCTTTTGACTTGATAATGGCACAAATGTCCTTTGAGAACCAATAATTTGTATTCCTAAGGAATTTTATCAGAGGCACGCATTTGAACTTGGTGAAGTACTCTCTCCAGTATAGGTGAAACTATTCAGATGGGATAGAAGAATAGGATGTTATATTGAAGAATACTTCTATTCCCAGGACTACTGCTTTTCTGTAATGTTTTTATTATTTTGTATTTTTATTAGATATGAACTACTGTCATACTTTGTCCACAGTGCATTTTCATCTCATTCTTCATTTTATGCAGTAGTGAGAGTTGCTGTAAGTTTTGAAGTACTTTAAAGCTGAAGGACAGCAAAAAAAAGGAAAACTCAAAGTTTTTTACTAAGAATTGTTGTCCATCAAATGCATTTCTCAGTTTACCTACGTGGCTGTCTGAAAAAAATAACTATTTTATACTTTACCTGCTTATAGGAAAGCCAAGCTATTTTTAGAACTGAATTTGAGGATGGCTTCAGTATTGCTACATCACTGAAGCTAGGTTGTTCTTTGTTATTATTCTGGGGTTAAATTACCCTAACATTTTGAAAGATCATACATTCAGGTCAATTAGAGAGTTGCTGTTCCATCCAATAAAGTGGGATTTATCTTAGGGTCTTTTTTTTTTTCAGTAGGTCAGAATATAAACCAAAATATCATAGAGCCTTTCAAAGTAAAATCTGAGCAATGCTATTCACTTCTTAACAGTGATCTGCTGTACCTTGGTACAACAAATTTGGTGTCTCTGAGAGTAATTCTTTTTTGTGTTACCAATGCAGAATATATTTCATAAAGAGTCTTCAGGGACTTCTTTCAAATATTTTTAGTGAAGATATGTTCAGTGTATACTGACAGTACTGATGACTTCATTTGAACATATCTTCATGTCCAAAATCTGCATGTAACAAATGGTTTATTCCCAGATTGTATTCTTTGAGGGGGACCACTAAAAAGGTTTCTGCCCTGAAAATGCAGGGAAACATTGAAGTGCGTTGCCATCCGTTAAGAAATTGCTTTAACTTGGGGGGAAACGTGAGTATGTGAAACTGAATTCTTTGTGTCTGGGTAAAAATAGCAGTCATAAATAGCACAGTGTACAGAATGGAATCTGAGTAACACATTCCTAGGGTTGAAAGTACGTAATTGTTATTGGAATTTCTGTTTTGTTTTTAATATATTTGATATCTTTTTCTAAAACGCTATTAATGGAATACTGTCCAAATAACACGTGAACCAGAACATTAACACATGGTAATCAATGTTGAATCAAACTGGTTAACAAAAGTACAGTGCTCTTCCTTCTATGTGCCTGCGTACTAATTGCAGGTGGTGTGGTTCTGCATAGGAGGTGGGTGTTAGGCACAGCAGGTCGCGGTGCTACAGTTTCTTGGTGCCAGCAGTTCGGATGTCCGTCTTTGACAACAGACTAACTGGGAGGAATCTGACTCCCAAAGCAAAGATTAACTGAGATCTGAAACCTTTAGAAGAATTAATTGAAAAAACAGCAACAACAAAACAGCATCTAGACACATATGCTTTGACTTGTATTATGGCAGTTTGTGTGAAACATTTAAGGTTTTGTTTGTGCAAAATAATGTATTCTGAGGGGGAAAACAAACATGGACATTGCCAAAACACATGTAAATACAACACCATTTATGACTGTACATTATGTGCAATAAAGTAACTGGAAAAAGTGCATGTACTTTATCCTCAAAAGCAAACTGACAGCTATCAAGCTGTAGCTATAGTTTTATTTTCTGAAAAGTTAAATTTTATTCTGTATCGAAACAGCAGAATAAAGAATGTACATTTTTCACACTTCAATTTTCATTAATGCTTTTAGCAGTGTTTTGAAAGATGTTAATTGTCGGAGAGGCTGAAATTTCCTGGTAATCTGATTACAAGGGTGACTTTTTGTTTAACAGTTTCTTATTTCCTATGCTGCTGCTGTTGTCTATAGCTGGAAATTGAGTAAGTATGCATTACATACCATAAACATGCAATACACCTTTTGAATATAGATATGTGGGTGCACCAATTCTGCTAATTTCTTAAAGATGACCAAGTGATTTTGATGTTACTGTACTTCCATAATCATCCCTGTTACAATTATTTAGAGCAAATAAGGAAGAGGAGTACTGCTTTGTAGTAAAGCTAAAAAACTGGTTTGGGGGGGAGGTTCTGGTTACTATAGGAAATGAAGATGATAAATCTGCCACCCTACCTAGTGTGAATCTAGTGAGAAACTTTGCAGAAGAAATAAATCATGGTGTTTTGACATTAATGTTTGTGTGATGATGCCTGGTTATAGTTTGAGATAATTTCTTTAGCAAGGTATTTTTTGCTGAAAAGTCCTCCTACTTTAAACTGCTTAAATAAAAAATGGTTTGCTTCAGAAGTGAGTGTACAATAGATATGGTTAAATGTGTCATCTTCAGGAATCTGATAGAACAGGGGAGAGGAGGCTAAGTGCCAACATTTAGATACACTTCCTCTCCTGTCCCTATGTCACTCTCCTGCACCTAGTCAGTAATCTCTGTTTATGATAATGTTCATGCTAGGAATTGCATTTCTTGGTCTACAAGTTGAAGTTGGATGTGGAATTTAATGGCTGGAAAATTTCTATTAACAGACTTTCACTGCTGTTGTACCAGCGCTTTCTGCGTAAGTATTTTGGTGTGTTTATGGAGGGTGGCCTAATGTTACTAGGTGTCTTCTGAATGTTTTTACTACAGTTGCTGTCGTTCCCTTGAAGAAATACAAATTTAACCAGTATCTATATCAAAATAATGAAAGGTATTCATACCAAAGAGTGCAAAATGCAGTGTCTGGAATGAATGCCTTTCGCTTTGACGTTCAGGTCTACCAGCAAAAGTAGAAAGAGATATTATCCAATTATTTTCTCCAAATCAGGTTCTCAAACAGTTAAAAATAGACACAGACAGCCAGTTCCTGTTGAGTTGAACTCTTCTAGAAGTTATCTACCACGAATAACCAATAACTCCCCAAACTAGACATTTTCAAGTTTTTGTTATAAAACAGCATAGCATGTATTTGCCTTTTTAAATGTCTGTCACTGTGTTTTCAAAGTGTTTTCATCTTCAGCAACAAACAAGGTTGGCTAGTTTGAATAGTAAACTGGATAAACTGAGAGGTGAGGTTGGAGGAAAAAACACCAAATGGGGGCACGCCTCTCAACATGGCATCATTTCAGCACCTCGGCGGTAAATGAAGGTGTTTTCTCTGAATCTCATACATTTGTAAACCCTTAGGCAGGTAAGAGGCCAAGCAGAGAAATGCCTTTTGTTAGTGGGACCTGTGCAGAATAAGTTGTGTCCATTTTCGGTTCACTGGGGGTGGCCTTTCTGAAACGGGTGGTGCTTCCCCTGCACCTGGGAAGATCCCAGGTCTTCCTGCTGTAGATCAGTCGCTCGGCAAGCAGTTGCCTCAGTGTTGCTTCTGATTTGCTTTCATGGTCTCTGAAATCATGAAAATAAAGCCTCATCTTTTGTATCCAGATCTTTTTGTGTCATGAAAGATGTGTCAGCCTCTACCTTGCAGGGCAGTGTTTTAAAGGAGTATTTTTAAAATTGAAGTTATTGCAGTAAAAAGGCAGGTTGTGTGAGCAAGAATATTGTGGGAAATGTTACTATAAAATAAAGATACAAGGATCGCTATTTTGAAGTCTTGCTGTATTATGTACATTGAAATTGCACAAGTAATAATAGCGTAATATTTACTTGTTAGTTATGTACACCTTCCCAACTATGATTTCCAGATTCTGTTGTTTGGTAATTTATAACAATGGGCAAGGTGGTTTTCGTGGGGCTAAGAATGTACCTTGTACAGTTCAGAGGTAGTGAAAGGACAAGATTCTGCAAATCACTGCTGTGTCTGTGCCTTTTCAGGGAGCACAGCCTTTTTCAGAGGAAGGTTTTAAGGTCTTGGCCTCAGCTGTTAGGTGATATGTGCTAAAACTGTGACACAGGGAGCACAGTTTATTTGCTAGCTTACCTGCTAATCTCCAAAAGTTTAAACATCTGTTATCAATTCTGAGATGTTACTGCGTGTTAATTGCCATGGCAGAATCCATGTCTGCTTTTGAACACTGGTGTAATGTGGAGACCTTCACGTGCGTGCTCCTCTAGTAAATCTGGGATCATTTCCTAGAGAATGGGTGCAGTACTGCAGAGGGGTCACAGGGCCATTGCTTGCATGCTCTTGTGTGACTTTTCCCATATGACCTTAGTGATGAGACAATTTTGATTCTTTCCCTGAAAGGCAGTGAATGAAGCAGATGTTCAGCTTTGTTTCTCAGAGAAAACAGGAAATGTATACCTGTCTGGACTGAGAGGTGGTAAAGAATAACAGTAGTGTCAGAGCTTTGAATCCTGTCCTGAACAGATGAATAAAACTCCTTTGGACTTTATATGAGCCAGGAGAAGCCAAACCTGAACAAGAGCAGCATTGTCAAGAAGCCTGTGCTATGTTGAGAAGAAGTTCATCAGAGACTGTAGGCTGGAATTTTAAGTGAAGAAAATTGAAATTGCCTCAGTCCTCGAAGAGCTGGTTTGTCCTATCTCCATGTTATCTTAAGCAAACTTGCTAATTTCTCTGTTGGAAATCTTTCCCCTCTTCAGCCTAACTTTAACTGGATGTTCTTCTAAGGTTCTGCCCTGCCCTCTTCTGTGCTTTCTTGCGTTGCACAGACAAATTCGTCCTTCATTAGGATGGCCAGGTGGCACAGTTCGGTCTTGGTATAGAGAGACTACAAGCAAGACTTCGGGTCTAAATCAGGATGTGCAGGTGTGACATTATTTAGAAAGCCTGTTTTAGATGTATGTTACTCCATCCAAGCAGATGGAAGAGGAATATCTTGATGGTGAGGGCACAAATCGTAACACTGGGAACACCTGGGTTTGAGATCCTTCTTTAATTTCTGATGACTTGTGCAATTGTGAGCAAGACTTTTGCAGCCAAATCCACAAAAAATAGAGTCACCTGAAGTGGGAATTAGGCAGTATTCAGATGTCAAAATATGGAGTGTGATTACCTAGGTTTTCAACAGAAAAGTCTTTTTATGTTATTCCATAAGAGAAAATACCATCACCTTATCTTCCTTTGTCTGTTTTTAGCAACATCAACAAAAAAGAAAATTCCTGGTACCCAGAGACAGCATACCTGCTGAAGTGCGTTGGGAAAGTACTAGTCAGTAAATCCCTTTCAGCCACACCCCTAGTAACTAGCTTACTAGGGTTCACATGCACAGTGTGTGTGGTTGTAACTTGGCTCAACTCCCCATAAAGCAGCTCAGTACCACTTCCCTTGAGTACCTTTGTTGCTCTTGTTCTGAATTTTTGTGCCTCCGTTCCCCCGTTGGTGGAACGAGGTTGACAGGAGTACCCCCGCAGAGCATCAGCTGTGGATGGCTTCGCGGGAGCGTGGAGTGCTCAGGCAGCGCAGCCCTGAGTGCCCTCGGGTGTCACTACAGCATCCAAGTGCCTGACCATCCGGAATGTCCTTAAAGCGTGTAAGCAAAACAAAATACCTTTGACTCCTGTGCAACTGAAGGTCGCACAATCTCCTCAGCAGCTGAGTCCTAGTCTCAGAGCAATGTACCAGCAGTGAGTGCCAGAGATGGCCATCTCTTGCTTGGGCTTGGGTTTGGTTCATAACTCTCTCCCCCCTGCGGGCTCACAGTGATGGACTGAGCTGCATTCCAGTTTTTCTGAGTCGGCAGGTCCAGTAGAGGTGCAGCTGCAGGGGACAGTGGTGCTTTGTCTCTTTACCAGCGGAAGGTAGAAGCAGGGAGTGCTGATGGTGCTTGAGACCCAGCAGGACAGGCAAATGGGTTCAGATGGCAAACCTGCTTGGTGGAAGTCAGAACTTCCTGGTACGACACAGGAGATGGACGTGAGGATAGTACTAGAATATCTAACGCATCACTTTCTACTTGTTGGATTGTTAGTATTGTCAGACAGCAAAATACGAAGGTTGTTTAAATTTTCTGCTGCCTTTTGGTAAAATTCCTGTCTTCTCCCGGAACTCTTTGGTGTTCACAGAGCCTGCTGAGGAGTCCAGCACACAGGTATTCTCACTGATCTTTGTGTGCTGAGGTTGAACAGCTTTGAGCTTTTTGACCATAGCAATCCTGATACCGTTAGAATACAGTGATGGTTTAAGACACGATGCGCTTTACAAATCTAGATCTATTATAGTACACAGTACATTCAAGGAGCTGGAAAAAGATGCAGTGAGGCCACAGTGTTACTGTTAAAGGTACGCGAGTGTTGCTGGATGTAAGAGAGGATACTTGTGACCTACACCATCTCCATTTGAGAGCTGAACTTAAAAATCAGGTGTTTTTTTTTAAATCCACATCCAGGTGCTGGATGTTGCCTTTTGTTTGTTAGTGTGGCTCTTCCTCGGCACAAAAGTTAGCATACAAACACCAGATCTCCTCTGCAATCACCTGAGGTTCTGGGTGTTCAACTCTCAGGCTGCTGTATGATTTTTGAAACCGAAATGCCTTAAAATAATTAACAATAAGAACAACATTTGCAGCCTCAGGCTTGTGGCTGTGAATGGTTCCGTTTGGGATGCTGGTTTTGCAGTGAGCCTTCAGCTTGCTTCTGAAGGAAAAAGACAAATGCTCTTTGTGAGAGACAGAGCTTTGGGTTTCTTGAGCAAGATCCAGCCTTAGCAGGGAGGTATGAAACAGAATCACCTCATCAGCCATACCATTAGTCCCAGCAAAGCCCAATATTAGCTGATTTGTCCTTGGTCACGCTCAACCACAAGTCAGCTGTCAGCCAAACGCTTTTGGCCAACCTCTGTGTGGAGAAGTGGGGATTTAGCTCCTCAGTCAAGACTCTTCCAAGGTTTTATCTCAGTGAAGTAAACAACTACATTTCATTTAGTTATCATGTACATCATAGTGATAATAATATGTTATTTTAACNTTGGCCAACCTCTGTGTGGAGAAGTGGGGCTTTAGCTCCTCAGTCAAGACTCTTCCAAGGTTTTATCTCAGTGAAGTAAACAGCTACATTTCATTTAGTTATGTACATCATGATAATAGTATGTTATATTAATGAAGTAGGACTTTCACCTGCTCTGAATTTTTCTTCAGACTTCTCTGTGTGAGGTAAGCTTGAAATAAATTCTATCCACTCTGACAAGCAGCTGGTTTAGAACAAAAGTGAAACCCATGAATGAAATAATCAAACTTCTGACTCCTTTCTTAGGAGGGAGGGAAGCAGAGAATAATGTTGCCTTAGAGCAATTTCTCCCTTTTCCCCTTGCCGTTTGCTGTCAGTAATCGCTGTGAGCCAGACTTGACTCCTTTTGAGTCAAGCCTCATTGCAGATGCAGGTTGGGAAAGGTAGAGCCCAGTTGCCAAGGCAGAAAAAAGTTACATCAGTGGCGGGTGGCAACAGGAGAGTCCGGTTGTGCCGGTGAGTCAGCTGAACCACTGGCTCTGCTTGCTTCTTCCAGCCACGCGCAGGCATGTGCAGGCAGGGAAAATTCCTGGGTTTGATTGCCAGTGAGGAAAGGACCTGCTCATGCTGCCGCAGTAAACTCTTGCTTGCTCAGAGTGAGATCTCCTAGAATCACAGAATGGTTTGGGTTGGAAGGGACCTTAAAGATCATCATGTTCCAACCCCCCTGACACAGGCAGGGATAACTGCCAAAATCCTGGGATGAAATACTTCTGCTTCATCCTTGACACATCTTTTCTTAATTGGGAGAAAAAGTAGTAATTTATGGGTTTGGGGTTTTTGTCCCCAAATTTGATTACCAGCTTTGATGTGTCTATAATGGGAATAATGGCAAAGAATACAAGGTCTCCTGTCTGCACTGCTACCTATACACTTGCATATAAATAGCGCTTTTGTTTCATGGGCTGGGATGATGTCTGAAGAGACATACCACCAGTGCAGTAGCTCCTTTCCTTTGTACTGGATCTAATAGGGCTGCAGTACAAATAATACCACATATGCTTTGCTTTTAGGCTGAAACTCACTCTGTGCAGAGGTCTAGCCCAGGGCAGAGGCCCCACTTAAATCCTGCTAAATCCTCAGACAGGCTTTCCAGGCTCCCCCACGACAGGTACAGGGATCCAGAGGGGTTTGCATTCTGTTCATGGTAAAGGCACGGAAATAATCCCTTTATGACTCAGGTGTGTCTTGAAGTGTGCAACCTGGTGGCAGACAGTTCTACTTAATTATGCAGATACTTGTCCTGAACAACGTGGCTGGAAAGTCATGAAATATTAATGGCCATGCAAATCTTCTCTGTATCACAAGCTTTTCTGTGTTCCTGACCCCTGATTTCCTTTAATCACCTCCTGGGTGTGTGGTCTGTTACTATTCTGAGATATCTTCTGAACAGGGGCAAAGTAATTACCTGATCCCTGCCTACCGCAAGGATCTTTCTGAAAAGAAAATGGGATCATTTGAGAGATGCTTCCTCCTTGCATTGAAACCAGCTCCACCTGCTTGCTTCACAAGGTTTCTCTTTAGGTGGCTTGAATGCAGACCTACAGTGTTTGGTGGTGGTTTTCGTGACCGTACAAACAGGATTCTTGGATCTCTTACATCGTCACCTGCTCGTCCATAGATTAAATACAATTTCTGGTCAGATGGTTTCTCCCATCCTCTCCTACGGATTTGGCTTCAGGCATCCTTATAAATGAGCTACAGTCCCAACCCCCAGGCATTTTATTGTGATTTGTCACAGGAAGGCCCAAAGATCTTTCACCCAGGAGCTGCAGTGCTTGTTCTAGGGTTATCTTATCTCTCTCCCTAATAATTAGAGGCAGAATTAATGCCTGAAACATTAAGTTTTTTAAGAACCAGGGCATGCATTTTGGGCAGAAATCTTCTTTCCTTCCTCTACCCATTCTCTAACATCCCAAATACTAAAAATAATGATGTTACCATTGTGGGGAAGTATTCAGTGCTTCCTCGCTCCCTGCCAAACAGAGGAGAGGTCGGTGGTTTAGTGCCATGCGGGTCTGACAGCCAGAGGAAAAGCAGCTGTAGGAGCAATACGGCTGGAGGGAGAGAAGTAATCATGGAAGAGCGTTTGCCATACGGGGGCTATTTCAGTGAGCCAGCGTGATGGAAGTACAGGCACGAGCGTGAGCGTGTAGTGAGTGCCAGAGCACAGTGCAACACAAGGGCAATGACGACTGCACAGTTTAACACAAGGTCATTGAATGTTGACCTACAAGTGGTTGCTGATTTCTGGAGCAATTTTGCCCAAGTGCGGGAGTCAGCAGTGCAGTACCAAAACCAGTGCGTTTTAAATGGAGGTTTCGTATAGATAAGGAGGTGAGAAGACTAGCTAAGGTCAAAACAGCCATTAGCAGAGCAAAAGGAACTGGGATACCGCAGGTGTTTGCAATGCCCTGCTTTATCCTACCTGGGATGAAACAGCCTTTCCGGGGCTCTGCTCTGCAGTCCTCAGTCTGTCCCTGCACTTCTGGGAATCAGGTGTCAGCCTGGGAGGAATCCACACCCTGACATTTAAATGTACAAAGATATCCACCTCACCCCTGATTTCAGTCAGCAGGTAGGTGCCTACATGTCTGTAAGGGCACAGGTGTCTGCCAGCCACCCCTTTTCAGACTTATGCCATTTGTATTTTCCCAGCCCTTTCCTCTTGCCTCTGTTTGCTTTCTAACTACCCAAACTTGTTCTTAATTTTTCTTTCTTTCACACTTTTCTTGGAGATTTTTTTCTTCTGAAATGACCTCGGCAACACCGGGGTCCCATGAGAAAGGCAGACCCCCAGCGTGGCTCCCGCAATGACAGCTGTGAAGCACTGTTATTCTGTGGCTTCAACCCTGGCAGCGTCCGAGCCAGGGGCCACCCGGGACTTGACTGTGCCCCTCGCCCTGTGGGGTGGAAAGCTGACGTGACCCCAGCTGGTCAGCCCTGTGGGACCCACTGAAAGCAGCCAGCGCAGAGAATTCAGAGCATCCCTCCTGGCCCTTCTGCAGCACAGTGGTGTCTCGCCACAGGATGACTTAAACATGTCTGACGGATGGTAAGGAGTCCAGCTGCAGGTATGGCCCTCCCTTAGCTTGCAAAGGTGGCAATTGTTCCCTCTGGTTTTGGAAAGAGAGGAGCTCTGATCAGCTGGAAGGAGCAGTGAGTAATCCTCATCTACGTGGCGTTGTAACTTGAGCTGTGAGTCACCCCAATGAGCAACCCCGAAAGTGCTGACCTGCCATCTCGGGCTTCTTCACTTCAGACTCCAAGTTAACCTGCAGCCTTGCAGTGCTTCAGGGCCACATCTTGGGCAGAGGAGACCCAGGGACAATGACTTTAATGCAAACCTTATTGGTTTTTGTGGTATGCATCTATGACCAAATACTCAGCATAAGTAATTAGGAAGCTTTCCATATTTTTTCTGTGTTTGGCATTTCCCTCTAAAGCTGCAGAATTTATTTTTATTTGAATAACCCTTCCTTACCCCTCACCATCAGTATTTCAGCTGCAGATCACTCTTGTCTTGCACACATAGACCTGGCCAGCTAGAGGTGGTGTGCAGCACCGGGCAGAGAAGCGTGTGGGATCATCTCTGGAGAAGTCCATGGCCCCGTGTTCCTGGGGACAGCAGGAGGAATGCCAGTCCCCTCTGTCCTCCCTGTGTTCCCCTATGCCCACACTGCAGGGCGGGACAGTCACCATCCTACTGCTTCCAAGGCTGCTCTGCCACCTTCCACTCCCCTGAGGGCCATGTCCTCAATGTCCTCGTTTGCCTTCAGGCTCCAACCTGTGGTACGGGGATCATGAAAGCTGTTTGCCCCTGGTTTGAATGCAAGGCATGGGCTGGATTTGCACCACTGCCTGTTTTCAGCAGCTTCCCCTGCGTGCACAGCGCTATTTAAAGTGAAAGCACTTTGATTTGGAAAGGGTGAGGATGAAGGTGAAGGCTAATAATGGAAGTTTATAAATGCAGCTGACATTCCAGCACTCTGTGTCTTTCATGCCATCCTTCATTTACTCTCCCAGCACTCTCTCCTTGTCTTTTAATGCCCTGTTGTTTTCTCCCCGTGAGCACAGTGCTGCTGAGAGTAACTGGGGTCGCTGAGTTTGTTCCATTTACATGCTTACAGGTATAGTGGGGGATGTTATTTTAACCCTGCAAGTGAAATGATCCATGAAACCTTCACGGTGAACTGTGCTAAGGGACAGACTTTCATAATCTGCAGATTATACTGGAAATAGTTTCAGGTGTTAAGAACTTCGAGCTCTTATAGCTCACGGCTATTAAAAAAACCTCTCCTATAGTTAAGAGCTCTTAATAGAGACCCATCCACGTAACAGTGGTCTGGGCTTCTCAGCTAGGCTCCATCCCTCATCAGCTACAGGAGATGGGCAGCTCTAAGGGGGATTCATCCTAGATTAGGAGAAAAACCTCCTACAAACAGGGGCAGCTGTTTTCCTCCTCTGTTACTCTCCTGGGCTCCCCATGTAGTTGGCTTGGCTGGATGTGAACCCTTCAAACAGCAAAACCTGTGTGAAGTGAATGTGACTCGTGCTGAACCGCTCTTGAAGCCTGTGGCAGGCAAGGCAAATGAGAAGATCCTAGTCCGGTCCCACTGCCTTGGAATGGGACGGTCCCTCCTCTTCTGTCCCCAACACTTCTCTGTCCCTCCTGCCTCTGCCTTACAGACTGGAACCTGTCAGGAGGTGTGCAACAGTGTGCACACAAAGCGAGATGGTTTCCACTGAAGCCTCATGTGTTTGTGAAGCTGACCTTCCCTGATGTGGTTCCTCTCATTGCCCTTCAGGTCCCTCGGGGTTTCCTATAGCTCAAGAACAGGGAGAATTTGCTGCCCCAAAATCCTCATCAAAAAGCACTTGCTCAGAGAAAGGCAAAACAGCGTGAGTTCTGCAGCTGAACTCACACTAGAAGAATTATTTCAAGAAGTCTGGACATTTCTTCTACTTTTAATTTATTATTAGAGTCTGAGAGGAAGAAAAATAACTCATTAAACAATCAGCAGTTCATAAGATGTTACTGCGATTAAGTCTCAGGGAAACGCATGAGGCTTCACAAATGGCTATTAAGTCTGATCTAACCAGTGAAATCGTTGTAGATAGGAAAGTGAAACTTAATCCGGCTGCTCTGTCCCTGTAGCTGCTGCTCAAGGGGAAACGAATTCAGATCCACCATCATCTGAGTACTGGGTTCAACACCAGCTCCCTCTGGTCAGAGGGAAAGGAGCAGTTTCATCCCATAGCTTCTGCAGTCTGTCCCATGCTTATCCGTTCCCTGGTGGCCAGATATCAGAGCAGACCGGTTAGAGGAGCACCTTGCAGGGGCTGGAAAGCAAAGTGCCCCACCGTGAGACCCTTCTCCTGTCCTTGCTGCGGGCAGTTTGCAGGTGCTTGCTTTCCCAGATGGGAGTTGCCCATACCCAGACTTGAGTGAAAAGTTTGAAAATGTTGAATGTCTCTCTTAACCCAGATTTGTATTCTTGCACTCGTCAGCGATGAGGCGGTAAGGTGCTGTTCGGTCAAACTTGCCCTTCGGAAAGCCCCTGCTCTCTCTCCAGTATTGGACATGTGGGATACCTGCCTCCTAACCACTCTGCTGTGTGGTGGGATGGTTTGGTTTTGCTGAGAAGCCCGAGCTCACCAACAGCCACGTTTCTCCCCCCCATACTTTGCTTTCTGAACCTCTGCTGTTTGCTTGTGATACGTGCAGTGATGATCCTGTGTGGGAAATAACTTTCAAAACATCATAAACACATTTCTGGGAGCAGTGGAGTCTTCAAAGGAAAATTCTTGGGAAGTTGGAAATATGGTGGGAGGGAAAATATAATCTTTCTCTCATTTCAGATGAACTTCTGCCTTCCTTGAAATCCCTGTGAATTTCAAAGCCTTTGATAGTCATGAAACATCAGAGGAGCTTTTATGCTAAGCAAAACCTGTGTGAAAGCAGCCTTGCTTCTGATCCTGCCAGGAGCTGCTGCACGCCCCGTTCCTCCTCCTGATGTTTGTCATCCCCTCAGTCGATGCGGTCGATCTGCTTTTATTTGGGTGGTCGTGGCTGTGACCTTACTGTGCCAGGGAGGATGATGCTGGAGCAAAACCCAGGGCCACCCCGGGTGCTCTCCTGCAGGCCAGCCTGGCTGGGCTCTGTGCCCTGGGGTGCTGAGCCTGCAGCAGAGCTCCAGCAAAACTTGCCTTTGTCCCGGCCTCCCTCACAGGGTCAGCATCAGGAGGAGAGGACACGGCAGGGGGCTTTCCTGGGAGAGCTCTGATGGCACCAGGCGCGGGTGCGAATGCAGGTTACTGGAAAGGACACCATGGCCACCATGTGCTGCTTCCTGGGACAGGTACAGCCGGTGGGATGGGGTGGGGAATTTCTTCCCCATAGCACAACCGGCAACGGGAGACTGCCGTCCTGACAGTGCCAGCAGGCTGGCGGTGAACCGCAG
Source organism: Syrrhaptes paradoxus (assembly GCA_013400615.1). Lineage (NCBI taxonomy): Eukaryota > Metazoa > Chordata > Aves > Pterocliformes > Pteroclidae > Syrrhaptes > Syrrhaptes paradoxus. The sequence goes on along the minus strand of VZTO01008155.1, from coordinate 414,316 downwards.
TCCGCAGCACACAGAGCTGCAGGTGTGAAACAGCTGTTGTCTGAGCATTGCAGTGTCATTGCCAGTTCAGACCTAACTCATCCCTCCCAAATGCAGGCTTATTTGTATTTGACCCGCCCATCTAATTGATTCACGTCCAGATGTATCCGATCCCCGGTTTTGGGAGGGTACACAAGGGCTTTCCACGCTTCTCTCTTGTCCTTCACTGTATCCATTTCCTTGCAGTCCCCAGGTTTCCCATCCCAATTTATTTCCCCTGCCCCCTCCTGCTGCTGCTTTGCACCATGCTGCTTCTCAGGAGCTAGTTTGCCTTCTGCCTTGCCCCTGTGTGTTTCTTGCCTGTAGCTACAGCTTTTCTCTCCAACGGGTACCTCGGTTACTCTTAAACAAGCTGAAGAAGCATCAGACACAACGTGTTCCACAGAAGCAGAGCTTATCCTTTCTGCTGGAGTGGTGTTGAGAAGTAAGTTCCTCTTGATGTGAACCGAATGTAAGTTTTGAACATGGGATTGGCACAAAGTATACAGACAGTGGCTTTCTGCAAGGATAGGCTGAACTAAGGAGTGGGGCATGTTGAAGCTTTTTTAAATATTTTTTTTAAATTACCTTGTCTGAGTTCCTGCCTTTGAGCAAGGGTGGTGAGGTCCCAGGCAGGTGTGGTACACACCACAGCTATACAGGGACGTAGGCAGAGCCGTGCGGCATGTCGAGGGTGACCAAAGACCTTCCTGACTTTTTGTTAGATAAACCACAGCAGGACAGTGTTATGACTAGAGTTATACGGACCAAGGTCAGGGTATGAATTTGTGACTGAGGCAGAAGGCTGTAAAATAAAGCAACAGCATTGTCCGGTTCTTCACCTGACTAATGAAGCATGACTCAGTAATGCTGATCGCCGCTGCCAAACACAAATTTAAGCACAGCTCCCGTTCCCACCCTGCTGTGTTTATCAAGCTGGCCCCCTCCAAAATGGACTCACTTCTGCAGAGCCAGCAGATGTGACTAAGCAGTTAGCCAAAGGCCACACAGAGGAGGAGAGCACCAGCTCAAATTCATCCCCACCCCTTCTATGGGCGACGTGCAATGGGTTTTTGATGGAACTGTGTTTGAAACACGACACACTGGTCTCAACCGAGTGCAGAAACAGTCCAGCTACCTAGCGTAGGTACAGTTACAGCAGTACAGCTACCTTCATATCATGCTATTGTTACTGAAAGTTTTGCTAAATAAGTTTTTTTTAAAGTGTATGATAAAAGCATTCAGTACCAGAGGCAAGTGTGGCAAGGATAGAGGATGGGAAATCATGCTGAAATCTGGCACTATGACAGGGTGGTTTGGAAGACCAAAGAAAGTAATTTAGTAAAGCTTTATTGTAAGTGAAGAAATGAAGATCTGTGGGCTCACCAGAAAGGCTCCAAGTGATCTGATCCAAATGTAAGGCAGATGAGGCTTTTGGAGCAATAAGCAAGGCAAGGAGAAAAACCCAACATAATAAGGTGACAAAGTCCAATACCTGATTTAAGCCTACCTTCTGTCTTTTTCAGAAAAGAAAAATCCAATCTGAGCAAAGCTAAGAGGAAGGGAAAAAATAGACACAGAAGATAAAATGTTAGTCACCTTCCCCCTTTGAATTTTGCAAGAGCTAGCAGATGAAGAGGTAAGAGTAGCTAACCAGAAAGAATCTATCAGAGAGGCTTTCCTGAGAGCCGGTGGGTCCCTTGAGCGGCCAGGGTGGAAAAGCAGAACGCCTCTGAAGAAGCTGGATGGTTTTGTGACATCGGTCTTCACTGCAGACAAAGGCAGAGAGATGCAACCCCAAGCTATGACTCTTAACCAGGGGAAATCAAGGCACTGTTGGCCTTGCGGTAACCAGACAATGCCCCACCATCTGCCTGCCATCACCATCCCTGCAGAAACGTTCATTGCCTTTTCGCAAAACCTCTGATGGGGCATCTCATTTTTTCCTGCATCTCAAGCAGAGGTTCGTTGTCTGATCTGTGTGGTAGTTTTCAGATACTCTGGAAGGGAGGTGTGAGTCAAACACCACGCCCTTTGCAGATGTCTGTGTGGAGACTGCGGGACTTTACACCCGCTGCCGAGCTCTGGGAGAGGGCAGGAACAGCCCCTCTGCCCGCACAGAGCTGCATTGCTCTGTCATTGCCAGGACTGGAGACATGGAAAATCACAGAACGACATTTCAGTTACAAGGAAAAATGAAGCCTAAGAACAATGAGCTAACCGGCCTCAGCACCCACTGGGGCCGATGCTAAACATCTCTTGACTTCTGTGGGGCAGAGTTAAGGCAAAGCTGCTGCTGACAGAATAGATGGTTGAAGACCCATCTTGCAACAAGTTTTAAGGAGGTTAGTTCCTCGCTGGAGCAAACATACACATCTTCAAGTATTTTTATGGGAGAGAGATATGCATTGTCAAAGTTCAGGTTTTCTGACTTGCTCCTTTTTCTCTCCAGATGCAACAGTTTGTCTCCAGTGTTACGCTGTTGCATCCATAAAGCCACAGGGATATCTTGCAGCTCTGACAAGACAACAGATGCAGGCGATCTCTCCCCTCCCACCTCCCCCAAAAAATTTAATCAGAAATAATCTGTCTGATTTCCAGTGCAGCCAGAAAGAGGCAGATGAGGGAAAAACCCTTTCACTGAAAACTTAGTGGCTTCATGTCAGCCAGTACAAAACCTGATTCCAGCTCTAGATTTCAAGGCAGTGATCAATTCTGGTAGGTGGTACTCAGAGGAAATGTAGGTGAAAATATGCTGGTTGGGTTTTGCCTGTTTTTAAAATCTCTGTATAATATTAATAATGTATATCCTTCATAATCCCATAGCAAAGAGCCATAATTCTCCCATTTCACAAAGTTAAATGCCCACTTGCATTGATCCAGGTGCAGCCTGCAGAGTTTAGAAAGGTCATTTTCAAGACTGGGGAGAGATGGAGGGTGTTGCCATTGATTGAAGAAGGGATACTTGACATCTTTCTGACAATAATCAAGGCAAATAACATTAGTTCCGCTGCCACCCCTCTGGTCTAGAAGAAGAACTGTTAAGACAGTTCTTGCACTTAGTGTATCCGTTACCCACAGCAGGGTCCTCTGTTGTCCTGGCTGGGTTGGGCAATGTTTAGTGGTGCCAAATTTCTGCCAATGCCTGGGATCACACCTCTGCTGCAAGCCTTGCCTGGTTTGCACTCGTGCTTCTTGCCTCTGAAGCCCACTGCAATGACCGCAGGTAGGCAGTCCCACCTTCTCACCCCCCCTCCCTGACTCTGCCTGTGTTTTGATCAGGCTCAGATTACCTACAGCTTCTGGACACATATCCCTCCTTGCTGTCCTGTAAAATCAACAAACATCCCCACCTTCCCCATCCCCGTTTCCCTTCTCTGAATGCTTAAAGACCTGGGAACTTGGCACTGCTGGTGGGATTTCAAAACCCAGCCCAGGCTCAAGTGCCAGAATTGGGCTAACCAGCTGCTCTGTGCTGTCAGATCTACGCACTACGATGATTTGTACGGCCCGTTGCTGGACCAGCTAGAGCCATTTGTTTAAAAGATAAAGAGACAGATAAATTCAACTCTTCCCCTTCTCCTAGCAAGCTGATATCATGTGCCTCTCTTAAAAATGGCTTGCTCCAGAATGCATTAGAGCTAAATTATCATTTATGTTTGTCACAGGGATTGCTAATGTGTAATGAGATTTTAGAGTTAATGTTTTGTACAAAGCACTTAGTGGAGCTGGGATGAAATTGGTTCAGGGTTCTGATGTGGTGTTTTAATTAAAGATATTTTCCAATCAGGGCCGAGCAAACGACTTGTCGGAAGATTTTGTACCCATCAGCCAATATACAATTGCAATGCTGGTCTCGCTTTCTGCTTTTGGGTTTTATTCAGGGAATTAGAGGAGAGAGCTGCTCCCAGTCTCACGCAGAAGAGCCTTTCTTAGCTGCAACCCTTATAGGAGAAGAAACACATATTTGATGCTCAGAAACTTTCACCTGGATGTTGATGGTCTGGTTCATCGCAGCGTGATGCTAGCCTTACGCTGCTTTGATTTTGTCAAACTTGCAACTGCAGATGGGAGCAATACGTGCACACAGACTGAGAGCAATGGCAAGGCAGGTCCTGCGGGGCGAGTCCTCAGATCTTGTCTGCCGTAGCAGGGTCCTGAGCTCTGACTGCCAGCTCACCTTCCCTCTCCTGCTCTTCCGCTGAGCCCGGGAGCCAGGGAGTAGTGAGATGTGGAGTAGTGAGCCTCGGGTAGTGAGATGGATTGTCGGGTAGTGAGATGGATTGTGAACTGGCTGGAGAAAAGAAGCCAGAGAGTTGTGGTGAATGGGATGGAGTCTAGTTGGAGGCCTGTATCTAGTGGAGTCCCCCAGGGTTCGGTATTGGGACCTGTGCTGTTTAATATATTCATCAACGACTTGGATGACGGAGTAGAGTGCATCCTCAGCAAGTTTG